>JBBPTB010000220.1:0-29220 GCA_038093875.1 Boletus tylopilopsis | reverse complement strand
CACTCCACCACCACCACCACCTCTCTTTCCCCCCATCTTTCTCCTTCTCCTTGCCCGCCATCACTTTCTCTCTATCTCTCACTCTTGTTTTCGTCGTCGACATGGCCTCGATGCGGCGGTAATGCCACACCCTCAACGTCCAACACGACAGGCACGCGAGTTGCCCCAACGCACAAGACAGGTTATTCGACGGTGTCCTCGACATTGCGGCCTTCCGCGACGACTGACGCCACGCGGCCCACACCCATGGTACTGGCCGAGCCCGCCACGGCCCACCAGACAAGACAGCACGCGAGGTGCCCGAATGCGCCGACTATCGCGACCCCAGCGAGCTCCATCGTGGGATGCATGACTTCTTGCCACTCCGCCGACGGTGTGTGACTTGAAGAGTTCGACGTGCACGCCGCCATTGTGTTCGACATGGACCTCGCCCAAGACGACACTGAGCATCACCTCGACTGTCTCTCTTACCGCTTTACAGGTTCGACACTGTCCTCTCGTGGCGCGAGCTGCGCCATACACCTAGTGTGTCACATGGCGTGACACACAGGCGATGGATAAGATGGGCGATGGTTTGTTCCGTATCCTCCCTCGGCTTCGGTACTAACGCGCTGTCACAGAGAGAATACCGTCCCTAGTGGCTCCGAACGAGAGGTTCAGTCCAAGACAAGAGGGCGACGGGCGAGTTCGGAGAATCGATTCGTGGTGAACGAACGCGATACAGGTGAGTTGCTCTGTTCCCACCCTGTTGCCCATCATTAATCTCCTTGGCTTAGGAGACTTGCCTATGATGGGTGGATTGCTGATGGTGGAAGCAAGGTGCGTCCAGCAACAGGCCACGCCTCTGATCAGAGGCCTGGCCTGTTGCTGGACGCGCCTTGTTTTCGTTAGTATTTAACTACGGCTAATTTAAGCACGTACGACACACAGGATTGAGTCCGTTCTTGTATAACCCAGAGCAGACGATATGTGCATATCGATTCGTGATAATCCCATTAAATGTTCTGTCATCATGTCACCACATAAAGCTCGAACTGATCCAAAGTACATATGTACATACACTCACAGTCGTCCAGCCGATCCCGTTCCTAACCATGACCTTGGCGCAAGAATCGGCCGAGATGATACAACCAATAACCAATATACCAGCTGGGTGGACGCGTCGCCCCGTCCTCCAGTTTCACGTCGTACGTCGTCACGATGTGTGCCAGCATGGATTTCAGCTCGTTCGCAGCAAAGAAACGTCCCGGGCCGACACACAAGGACGTGATCAGCGCGGAAAACCCCATCAAGCCAAGAAAGCACAACATACCACGCCTGGCGACCATGTTCAAACGACAAATAATCGACCGACGTCGAGGCATATTGATACTTGGTGCTGTTGCCGCTCTCCTCGCACATGTTTGCAAATCGGAAGGGTTCGAACATCTCAGGGTTTTCGTAGATGCGTGAATCGTAGTGTCGACATCGGGTAGCGGCAGCCACCGTTGCTCCCTCTGGGATGACCGTTCCATCCGAGAACGTGAAGTCTTTGAACGCCTTGCATGCGAGGGTCACTAGAATGACTTGCGTGGAGGTAAAGCGAAAATAGTTACCGTTTGTGATCCCTTCCACGCGTTGACAATCTTTCAAGAAACCATCGACTTTGCGCATCTTGCCCAATGATTCGTGTGACCACCCATCTTGCTTGACGATACTTTCGACTTCCTCACGAAGGGATTGGATGCACTGAGGATGCGCTGCAAGGTAACTCACCGCCTGAGTGAAAGACTGTAGCAACGTATTAGAACAGAATATGGCGAAGATCGCAACCAAAGGTACGTTACTGGATGTCTGCTGCACGAGTGGAGAGCTGAGCATCCGTTACACGGAATCCACGTCCCACGCTACTCACATGGATAGCTGTATTATTTGACGTCGCCCTATCGAGGAAGGCCGTATCAAGGACCTTTCCGGGAGCTTATCATTCCATGTCGACCTGTACTCGTTCAGGTATTCTTGTCATTCCTTGATCATTGGACCAAGCAGTTTTAAAGCCTGTGTGATGTCCTGAGGGAGGTTTGTGAAACGGGCAACCAACTCGCCAGCATACATAAAAGCATGCCAAAGACGGCACAGGCATGACGACGTACGGTCTCATGAATCTGGGAAGCAGTCCGACCACGATACCACCTTTGAAGGTATCCATGTTCGGATGGTAAGGTCTATCCATTCAGCGTTACGGCCTGTAGAAATTAATAGGACTAAGAATAATGAGGAAAGGGGGTGGACGGGCTACATACACAATGAGAGGCCGATAAATACCCTGTTGCTCGTCCCGCAAACAATCCTTTCGATGGCACTCAACACCGGTATGCTCTTCCACTCCGAGATCGCAAATCAGCCACACGACAAATACGTTTGAGTTCATACTCCTCACCGTTTCCTTTGAGATCCAGGATATCAGAAAAGGATGAGACAATCTCGTCTCTAATCTCAGGATACAAGACTCGGGCATTTCGAGTGGGTTGGGAAAGAAGGAGCCCAACATGGTAGGGATTATGCAGAATCTCAAGTGAGATGACGTGCTCAGTCTCAATTTGCTGCAAACACCATTAAACACCAGATGATGTGGTTGTGGATAGAGAGGAAGTTCGTCGTTGATAGCTTCATGCATGGATGAAAGCACGTGTTCTGGCGCTTTTGCCATTTCTTCTAGATATTCTTTGTTACTTATGATGACCGTCCAGCGTTGAAGTTCCGCAATCTTGAATGGCGCAGATTTGTACTGTACGTAAAATCGAAGTGTTTCAGTATTGCGAATAGTCCATACATAAGACTTGCCTTAACGTAGCCCTCTCAGGCTTGTATGACACTGGCGAAGTCCTTCGAATACTTGAAACTAGACCACCAAGAACCAATCCAAGTACTGGAGCCGACGGTCGGGAAGGCGTCAAGCTGACAAATAAGGTCCGTTTGTATATCGCCACGCTCACGCAAGGCCATAGGTTATAGTACCTGATATGTTTGTTGGCAATATCCCTTGCAGGCTGAGGTCCATAGCCTGTGGTGAGTGTGTCACTGGCTAGGAGGTACTGGTAAAAACCAAACGCCTACCAGAGCTCAACGTCAAGACCGTTGTCGGGACTCGGAGTTCTCTATCGCAAGCTCATCACACTGGCCACCGCTCAGCTCTTCCGTTCCCGGCGCGTTTCCTGCATTCAGCTTCACATGAGAACGGAGCACTTTCTGGACGAACGTACAGTTATACGCGCGGACCGCCCTCCTTCTGTTCTTGACCATACCACTATCAGTGGGTGCCTTGGTCACATGTTTGTAGCACCAAGACGCATCATAGAGCCGAACAAAACATGTGTAACGAGAAACGTAAAGGAATCAAGCCCGGAATCAAACGTGATCCATGGAAATAACTAACTTGAATCCACCTGGAGTACATGTACGAACCTGTCTCTTCACCTCCTCATGGTCAATGTATGCGACAAGACAAGGTCGAAGTTGACGTTGATCCATCATGATGTTGCCCGGAGTGGCACGCGCAGTCAAGCCCGAACATGCACTCGCAAAAGACCCGAATAACCCGATTACCAACGATCCATCATGTTAAAAGTATTCTTTTATCTTTGTCTTGGTTCATGTACGGCCAATAGAAGCCATTTTCCTCCAGTTGAACACCAACTTGACTCGTCGCGAAGGACGTTGTCCAACTAGGGTCTTGGTGTCACTGGTCTGACATCATGTGCAGATGCTGGTGCCGGTGAGCAACTCAGCCAAATAAGTTCTACCTTGCTTGTTACCATTCCCGACCCGCTACTACGAGCAGGACGTATCGAGCGGACTTTCTATGTGAGTACCGAGTGTCGAGTTGTCGAGTTTTCTGGCTTCAATCTACTGGTTCCGGGCGGACTGGGTTGTTTCCTGTTATTGACGTTTGCGCGTCCTGTGACTAACGGGGTGCCACTCGGAGGCGGGGTCAGACGATTAGCTGAGCTCAAAACCGGAGTCACGGTGAACGAGTCATTGCACGGTACGCGCGGCCCGCGGCGACCACTCTGAAACACATCGAAGCTCACGAGGCCGCCGTGAGATGGAAGACGAATCCCATACATAATTAGAACACGTCATCACGGGCGCGTTCTCGTCTCTCTGATCCGCCGTCGGACGTATTATTTTACATTGGCAGTTGCAACTTTGCATCGCAACTGATTCCGAGAAAACGAACGATGATCGTTCCTCGATCGACGGACTCGACGGCAGATACCGCTCGATCGAGGGTCCGAAAGGTGCCGGTGGGAACTTGCTCGGTGGCTCGTGACTGATGTGTCCAATAGCTGCCTTGACTTGTGCCATGACATGGACGCTTGATTTCGAAATCCTGCGAACGCTGCACACGATCCGGCAAGGACATTTGCCACTCAAACCCAAATACGTGCACGAAATTCCGTTCGCTCGATCATCTACGAGGAAGATGCAGGAGGCGTCGTACACGCAAAATCGAGTGCCGTCTCGTTGGCGACGTTCTCGCAATAGTAAACTGCCTGACCATCGGGGCTCATCAAGTTGATGCCCGTCGCGGTGATGCCATAGCATTCAGCGGAGCACTCGAGTTGGGCCACTACATCTTTTTCCTTTCCAGATGACGTACCGGTGACGTTGATGTCTAGTCCAGGAGTGGGTGCGTACGCTACGCGATGAGGTTAAGGGATACATACAGTGAACGTCGGATATGCTTAGTGTGCTGGGGTATTCTGCACAAACGCTGGCCGCAGTCTCGTAACACTGAGAGGCCAGCATCGGTGAGCGCTCCGGTGTCTTTGGAACGGACACACCTGATTCAGATAAATGGGGTTATCGACGTTGTAAACGTGAAAGTCCTCAAAGGTAACGTTCTGAGAGCACAGTCATCGGGATGAAATTCGGGAGCGTAAGGAAGGAATGTGACCTGGATATATCCTGTACCACCGCCAGCCGTTGAGTTCGGGTATGGTGAACCGCCAAATACTTTGATTCGTGCGCCATTCTGAGCGTTGTTCATGGAGATATTTTTTACATAAATGTTGGCGATAATATCGGTTTGTCCCGCATACTAGAAACAGGGTCACATCAATCCGACGATCGTGAATAGCTGAACCCCCTATGAAAAGTACCTGGCCAAGACTTCCGACGGAGATACCATGGGAACCGTTGCAGTAGAGGTTTCTGACTAGGGTATTTGTCGTATTGGGTTTGAAAGACACGCAGTCGTCGTCGTTGTGAATGATCGAGTCTTCGATGGTAACGTACGAAGAACGGTAAATATCCCAGCCATCTAGGGAACAGATTCCAGTGAGATACAGCGCGAGAATGTACGGTGGGATGTGATACCGGAGTTCGCTGCGGGATTGGAGGAATAAGAGGTTGAAGAAATGTTCATCCTACGGTAAGTGACATTGGTAGATTGATAAACAAAGTTATTCTATCGAAGGGTGAGAAGGACGATGGGCAGTTTGGGGTAACATACCCAGAGGGGAGAACCAATTTGGGTGAGATCTTCGACGAGTACATTTGAGGCGTTGCCGATGGTGAGTGGCACTGGACGGGCATAGGTAGTGGAAGAACCCCCAGCTATTCCCACAGTCTGACGAAATGTGGGAGGGCGATCGGTATTAGAAGGCAAGGATGTGACCTTGTTGGGATAGTCCCACCAGACCTGGCCGTTGGCATCGAGGGTACCTCCGCCGTAGAGGTGGAGATTGTGACCCGAAAGGAACCAAAAGGTAGTGCTAAGATGTGTCAGCGCTTGCCAAGGGTCGGTAGAAGCTACGCACGCGTTCTGGAATTCCATATAGTAGGAGTTTGGTGACCAATAGGCTATGTTGGGGGTGTATTGCACTATGTAGGTAGGTTGAATGGGGGTGGGCGGGTCTACAATGTGAGATCTAGACGCACCAACACCGCTGAGCCGAATGTTGACGTCCTGGAGACCGGTGATTATGAGCACAGTGTTGACGACATAGTAGCGGTCGAGAACGACTGTTCCTCCTGATTTGCAGAGATCAAAGGCGTGTATAATGTTTGGGCCGTCGTCTTGTCCGCCTCCGATGGGGATGACGGTGCAGGTATTACCTTGCACGCTGACATGGGAAGCAGCGAGCACTGCGGGGACGAGTGAGAGGATGTTCGTGAACCGCATTGGTGAATATTTTCCACATACACTTGCCTTGGATAATGAGCGGGCCGGACCGGTGAGCGGGTCGGTTCCGAAGAGAGGAATGTTTTGTGTTGTTTGTTCCATTCTCCTCAAGGATCGATCCACCACGTGAGCCAAGTCTGGCCACCCCCCCGATGTAACTTGAACTCGACTTTCATCATGTCGACCAACATCTTCGCTTCACAACCCGGAACAAAGGCACTCGTAACACTCGTCCTCATCGAAAACTCGCGCGGAATGCGCGATGCATGGAACGACCTTCGCCAAAATTACCTCCCAATTCTCCTCGGCTCGATGCGCAAAGTAAATCCATACATGCCGGTGCGTACGACTCTCTTTCTTTTTCCATGTATTAGACACTTTTCCTAGATACCCGTCCTATGGCTCACCACCGCGCCCGTTGGCGACGATGCATCATCTCTCCACTCGGCTCCACCTCGACAGTACAACCAGCTCCCTGACCTCAAATTTAGCCTCAGTCCTGATAACAAAATATCCTCGCGCATTATAAATAGAGCAACAGAGGTACATCGTCTTTTCTCCCTTTTTGCCTCATCCAACTCGTCCCACCTACCAGCTCATGCTCGAGGCCGCCACTCAATTTCAGGGAGGCCCCGTCAACTTTCACCTCTTTATCGTAGCCGCATCCACGCCCACACCGGGCACATGGGGTGTCTCAGCAACCATGCCAGCTCAAATTGGTCAGTCAGAGTGGCGTCTACTCGGACAACGAATCGCACAGGTACCGTTACCTGATAACGAAACAACACGTTCGGTTGATCCTTCCGTTTCAGCTGAACATACACTGCCACATGATTCTCCCCGCTCTACAGGACATGTCCCCCATGAACGAGCTCTTCACAATGAGCGTATGTCATCTCCCGCCCTCTACGGATCTTGCTTCCTCATCTCTTTCAAGCTCGAACTACAGGGTCACACCAAAGTGTCTCCTTGGTTTCCCACTAGCCCAGACTATACCTTCCTTCTCGCTGGGGATGCCTCCGGTTCGTCCAACACGCACTATTCCTCACGAAGTCACTCAGATTCACCTTGTCTAGCTGTGGATCCGCCCACCCTCGAGCCAGTAGAACAGGTGAGTCCCATCTCTTCTATCCCTTCCGTGCTAACATTCCGCAGCAACCGTTATTTCCGGTAGCTCGCCCGCCCGTGCTTCGCCACCAGTCATTTCCACAGGATGTCCAAAATGGTTCGACGCCTAGCTTAGTGAGTTCCCTGCAAAAGGTGCACGGTTTGAGTCGCAAGAAGCTGTACGGTGCCCAACCCCCTCGGCAACCCTTTGTCCGCGAAGAACCTGTCCGCACAAAGTATAAGAGTACACCCACACCCTTGTCCATCCCGGTAGGTTCACAACTCTCTATACCTGAAGACGCACGCTCCGTCAGCAAGACCAAGGTAGAGCGCGGTCGACGTGCAGACAGACCACAACACATTGGAGACCTGTCCAACTCGACCTCACCCGGGAGAAGGAGCCCGTGGAACCGCGTCTCATCCGCTGACATTGGCTCTTCGCCATCGTCGCCGACCACGTCCATGTCTTCTCATCATACCACCTCACCGACCATACCACTATACCCTGACCTTGCAGGATACCCTACCAGTCCTCCAACTCCGTCAGCGAGTTTCACCCCTACTTTCGTATCATCCGTCTCTATACCCGAGACTGGTTTTTCTGCACCTCTTCACGATCCGTCTGGCGCATACTTTTCGCTCTCGCCATCGTTCCAATCGCCACCTCTGCCTGCAAATTCACAGGGACCTACATGGACGGCCAGCGCCATGCCCATTTCTACTGCGGTATCAATGGCCAAGCCGATGGGCACGCCGCCCTCTGTGAGGCGACATTCGCAAGAGGTCCCGCACGGCGCGCACATGCAGAGCCTCGGTGCCATGTCGAACAAATACAGAATGGACGGGGTCGCTGCTGAATCCCGGCCGATCAAGAATACGCAAAAAGTCAAGGATGCAGGGGACGTTCCGTTTATTTTTTCAGCGGAACTCGAGGCGGCGACGGCGGCGAAACTCAAGGCTGTCCTACAATTTACACCGGCAGCAACGTCGTCGTCGACGAACACGACGACGACGACGGTGGTTGGCATGAACCAGTTCCCCGGGTTTACGTCAGGAACGCCTATGAATTACGCCGCGACGGGCGATACATGTGCGTCGGATCTTTTTTTCTTATCATTTTTTTTATTTTTTATTTTTATTTTTATATCATTTCGATGACCCGAATGAATCCGTGATGCCTATTTTTTGAATGCGCGCCGTGTGACGCCCCAACCCCCAACGTTCCCAACACTTTTTTTCTTTTGGCACCTAGACGAACCGTTTGGATACGAAGATCCGATGACGACGACGCCAACGACGGTGTTGACGAACGGGATGGTCGATGGGGAGCTGCATCCAGTGCCGTTTGTGGGGAGCACGTCGTCGAGTTCGCTGCAGGGCTGGGCTGGTTAGTATACGAGGGAGGAAGAATTATGTTTCGGTACCCAGCTTTTTTTCTCGAGGGGTTGTTTCTTTTCTTTTCTTTTCTTTTCTTTTTTTTCGTTGATACCAGCGATCGATTGTTTCGTTTCGTTGCTCGTCTGTCGTCGATATATCACTTGGCCATATCGTGTACGATCTCTATGGGCTTCTACGAGGTGGGGACTTTGTAGACCTTGTACCCTTTTTTTCTTCTCTTTCTCCCTTGTGCATAGACGGTATCACTCGTACGTCGGATGTAGGCTTGTAGGATGCACACAGATTTTCTTTTTTTTAAAAAAAACAATAATCACGGTGTACTTTTTTTTTTTCTCGATCACAGATCAAACGACAGCGCTTCAACTTGATCGCCATCTCGACCGCATGCAAGAAGCTACGATCGACCAGTCATGTCAACGCCCTGGACTTGGGGCCCCGCGCGGTTGGTTTTTCTTTCTTCCCTCTTTCCCACTCCACTCTCTCAAGCCAAGCGATCCATTTTCGGGTCGGGTCCTGGGACCTGAAACGTCCATCCGGTACAACCAACACGCCCAACGTCTCATCCAACTAAGTATACAGTACAGTAAATAGGTCACTGCGACTGCTCTGCATACACCTATATATATATACCCGTTCATGAGCACGCCGACGACGACGTTCAGACGAGAAAAAACAGACCTTGATCGTCTTGTCCGCCCCGCCCGTGATCAACCGCGTGCCGGTCATGTCAAACGTCGAGCAAAACACGCCCGCCTCGGCTTCGAGCGACCCCGGCTGTGGCACGTCGTCCATATTCTGAAACGGCGTACCGGTGTCATAATCCCAAAACGTGAGCGTGCCGTTATCACCTGTCCGTACGGAGTCAGTCACGTTTCGGATCGCGATCAAGTCATGACGGTCGCGTACCCCCAGAAAAAAATACGCCTTCGGCATTGACAGAGAGCGTGTTGATGATGGCGTTGTGGCCCGAAAAGTTGAAGACGAACGCGCCTTCGGGACATTTCCATTTCTTGATATTGTTTCCGCCGGCAGAGCCGGATGCAAACGAATATTCGGTCGGGTGGATGGCGAGCGCGCGTACGGATTTTTTGTGGTGGGTGAGCGTGACCATGGTTTTCCCAGCGGCGAGGTCCCATAACCTGTGCACGCGAGATAAGTAAAGCAAGAATAAAGCAAAAGGAGACAGACCGGATGGTCGAGTCCATCGAGCCGGTAATGACTTGTGGATCTGAATCTTGGCATTTCACGTCGGCGACGGTGGCAGAGTGGCCAGAAAGGACGTGTATTTGCGATTTCGTACGCATGTCCCAGACGCGGGCCGAGGCGTCTCTGCCCGATGTGACGAGGACGTCAAGGGTGGGGTGCAGGCTGAGGGCATACACGCCGGAGAGGTGACCGTGGTAATGCCGTATGACCTTGTTGACTTCGAGGTCCCAACATTTGACCATCTAGCAGGCATCAAGACGAGCCAACAAACATGGTCGACGCACGCACCTTGTCTTCACCGCACGAAAACAGATAGGGATGTCTCGGCGAGACGGCGAGACCACGGACGGTGGAGATGTGGCCGGTCAAGGAAAGCTTGAGCGCGCCGGAAGCCAGATCCCATATTTTGATGACACGGTCGCCAGCGCCGGTCGCGAACCAGGAGTTTCCGGGCTCGACGGCGACGCTGCGCACCCAGCCCAGATGGCCCGAGATGACGCGGACGAGTTTCCATGGCGGGTGGTATGTCGGTTTGACGGTGCGGGTCGTCTTGTGGAGAGTGAGCGCTTCGGAGAGTTTGGCCGAGGTGGTGAATGTGGATGGCTGTGCTTTTGGGGCGTTGTCGATGGTTGCGATCATGCGCGAGGTGTCGGTGGACGCTGTAGCATGTCAGTCAGCGTGTCTACATCAGCGTCGACGCTGGGCACGTACGACCCGCAGTGAGTAGTTTTTGTGACGGCTGTGGTTTTGGACCGACGGGGCCCTGCTGGGCGAGGAGGGCCGGGGGAAGGTCGCGGTAGTGTTTGTACTCGTCTGCGAACTTGACTGCGAGGTGAAGACGGGTGCTGTCTCTGTTGTGAGCACGTGACGTTATTTTCAAGACGAGGTTTACCTCTTTTCGTCTTGTTTTTGATCGTCTGGACAGGACGCGAAGATGTCCCGGGTGTATTTAGCGCTGTGTCGAAACATTATTAAACGACTCTGGTCAAAGGGTAGATATCCTTTTTTGGTGGTGAGTGTATGCGTTTGTCATTGTTTGGTTTCAAAGGAGACCTTTGTCCAGTGCGTCTTTGTTGAAGTGGTAATCGTCGTCGTCGTCGTCGTAGTCGGTAGCAAGCGTAGAATACGTTCGTCATGTCAGACGCAGCTGAACTCAAAAGACATGTAAAGCAGCTCCAGAATGCGAGCGACAATGAGGTATGTTGTTTGCTCGTCCGTCGTAATTTAGTCTCACCCCTCGTAGGAACGTGTGGCTATCCTCACCATCCTTAGAAGAGAGTTTCAGGTCAACGAAGCAATCCTTAGGGTAGGTATTTCACGTCGTGCACGTACTTCTGTGCGACCTACGTGTCGTTCGTAGGAAAGCAAGGCCGGTCTCGCCGTGGGCAAACTTCGTGCACACGAGTCAAAGGAGGTGTCCGACCTCGCCAAGGAGATCGTCAAAAAATGGAAGAACGACGTTGACAAGGCCAAGGCCACAGCTTCCAAGACCGGACATCCAAAACCGCCCAGTGTGTCCCGTCTCTCCTGCACTATGTACCCTTTCTGACGCCCGCCCAGTCCGCAAGCAATCCACCTCGGTCACTCCTGGTGCCGCCACGCCCACCGCCAACGGTAAAGCGGACGTGCGCAGTACGAAGACGGATGGCGTCAAGATCACCGTCACAGGGGACCACACCCGCGACCGATGTGCAGAGCTTATCTACGATGGTCTCGCATGTGACTCGGGTGCCCGTGAGTCACCCATCTTCTCCCACGCGCCAGTTCTGACTCGTGTCCAGCCGTGGATCTCATCACCGGCCGTGCCCTTGCGGTAGAAAAGGCCGTCTTTGCCCACTTTGGTGGTACGACTACCGAGTACAAGGGTAAGATCCGTTCCTTGTTTGTCAACCTCAAGGACAAGGCAAACCCTTCGTTGCGGGAAAGCATCGTCTCTGGCGACTTGGCTCCCGAGAAATTCAGCAAGATGACGAGCGAGGTACCGTCTTGTTTCCAATCTCTTGCCCTGCAAGCTTATCAGCACTAGGAAATGATGACCGAGGAACGCCGTGCTGCCGATCAAAAGATCAAGGAAGAAAACCTATTCAAGTCCCTCGGTGCTGGGGAACAGGAAGCAGAGACAGAGGGCTTCCAGTGCGGCAGGTGCAAGCAGGCGAGTCCTCTCGATCTATGTGTGGCCACTGCGTTGAACGTCTTGGCAGCGCAAGTGTCGTTACCGTCAAGCACAGACTCGAAGTGCGGATGAGCCGATGACGACGTTTGTCACGTACGTCCACGTCGGGACTGATTCATTCCCTCGCTCATCTTTTGTGCAGATGTGTCAACTGTGGAAACAGGTCAGTGATTCACGACTATTCCCTCCGTCCACCGGATCAACGAAGTCGTCCAGGTGGAAGTTTTCTTGATCGGACTACACTTTTTTTTTTTTTTTCCTTCTTTCTTTCGGTTGCCTCGTTTTATGCCAGAGTTTAATCGTGTTATACCCTCTTCGGGCTTACGTAATGTAGAGGTTCCAAACCCTCGCGTTTTATTTACGCGTTGAACGCGTTTGTCCCGTTTGTACCATGTCCATGTCACAAGACGAAGCCGCAGAGGACGTCAAGCCAAAACTGAACTTGAACATCAACTACGAGGGTCAACGTGCGGTCTTGTTTAGTTTCGGTCGATCCGCTGCTCATCGCGCGCGCACAACAGACATCACCGTAAAAGTGAAATCGAACACGCCCTTTCGAAAATTATTCGAGGCCACCGAGGTGCGTAGCGTTGACGTCGCATATGAGGTTGTCTTGACCCATGGCACGCTGCAGAAACGCTTCGCGAAAGATCCAGGCAGGTTTTGACACCCAGACCACGCGTTGTCCTCACCGTTCTTCGTCAGGAACATTCCGGTTCATATTCGAAGGAGAGAGACTCAAGCCAGACGGCACGCCCGCAGAGGTGCGGTCTCGTCGCTCGTGGTGCGCGTTCATGCTGACGCAGGACACAGGCGGGCATGGAGGACAACGACGTGATCGACGCTGTTCTACAACAGGTGCGTGAGTCGGTGTCGTCGTCGTCGTCCGTGTTGCAGACCATCTCTTTTTTTTTCCAGGTCGGTGGTGGTGGTGGATGTAGTGAACGTAGTAGCGTTTTTACTTAGTTAGGGGCGATTCATGTTTACGTGGGAGCGCTGTTGAACGTGTCCGACCATGTCCTCGTCTTGTCCTCCTCGTCCTCGTTCTCGTCTGCTTGGTTGGCTCAGCTACGCGTTTGCCAGGTAGCCGTCTCGTTCTCGTATTTTCCCTTTGCCAACGTCCCTCACAGCGAAGTCTTTGTCGTCGTCTCGCTCACCCTTTTTCTGCCCATCTGCTTGGAGCAGTTTGCCCGCGACAATGGTTTCTTGGATTCAGATCACACAACACCTTGCTTGGCCAACGACGACACGGCCGCCCGCTGTTCAGTCAGAGTTGGCTGGCTCTGGATAGACACCGCCAGCTTTAGGTCCGGTACTCGTTTCGTGCACTGTGTCCTCCTCACACTACCTGCAGCCTCTATGTCTACTCGATATCCGTCGCACTACAAGCACTCACCGTCATCTCCATGGGCAGCATCGCAGACCGCCGTGAGTTGTTTACGAGTACCACGTCGTGGCGACGTTGAGCACAGCCCTAGCGATGACTCGGAAACCACTCTTGCTCACCTTTGCACTCGTCGGTGCCTCCTCTGCCGTGCTTTTTCTCTTTCTTTCCTCATCGTCGCCCCTCTGGATCCTCTCCGCCGTCTTTGCTGCATGTGCCAACGTCGGGTTTGGTGCCTCTGTCGTCGCTATGAATGCATACCTCCCATTGCTGGCGCGCGAGTCCCCCGAGGTGGTCGAAGCGCAAAAGCATACCGCACAGCCGGAGACCCCCGATCTCGACGCCGATCATGCCCCCGACTCCGTCTCTGCGCCGTTGCTCGGTACAACGATGCCCGATCACCAAACCCCAGCGCATAAAGCCTATGTCGCCGCGCTCTCTCGTGCCACGTCACGCATCTCGTCGCAGGGCATCGCATCGGGGTATGTTGCGGGCATCCTCCTGCTCCTCCTCGCTCTCGTGCCCGTCACTCAGATGCACGGCTCCACGTTCTCGCTCCGCCTCGCCATCGGACTGAGTGGGATCTGGTGGTTGCTCTTCTCGATACCCGCGGCGGTCTGGCTGCCTGGTGCGTCGGCGCATGGGTATAGCGGGGACGACGATAAGTGGACTGTCGCATCCGAGGTCACCGCTGCATGGAAGCGGCTCGGGGTGATGCTGCATTGGTCCCAAATAAAGCGGCTACAACATACATTCAAATACCTCGCCGCATGGTTCCTTCTCTCAGATGGTCCGTCACCCACGTCTCTAACCTCTGCGTATGTTGATCCTCCAACAACAGGTTTCACCACGATCACCTCCACCGCAATCCTCTTTGGAAAGACGACGCTACACATGGCGCCGTCGTCGCTTGTGCTCATCGGTGCGATCACGCCGACTGCCGGGATTCTCGGCTCGCTCGTGTTCCCTGCGCTGCAACGCCGTTTTGGATGGTCGAACCTCTACGTGCTTGTCCTCCTCGTCGTGTTCGTCTCCATGATCCCTGCGTACGGCTGTTTGGGGTTCGTGCCGTTCGTGAGGCGGATGCACGTGGGGGGTCTGACGACGCCCGGCGAAATGTTTGGGCTAGCAGTCTATTTCGGTGTGTGTTGCGCTGTCGCCTGGTGGGCTGCTAGCTGCTGATACGATTGGACGGCGGTCAGGGTTCGCGTACGGGGCGTTCCAGAGCTACGCCCGGGCGTGTTATGCAGAGCTCATCCCCCCAGGCGAAGAAGCGCGGTGGTACGTCTCCCTCGTCTCTCGTCCTCGTCGTGGCATGCACTCACTTGGCACCCCCTCGGCAGGTACGCGCTGTTTTCCATCACGGACAAGGTACGTCTCGCTGTGTCGCTGGTCTCGTTTGCGTGCGATTCACCCACATGTGCATGTGCACGGCCCAGTCGAGCTCGTTTGTAGGCCCGCTCATCGTCGGTCTCATCGCGGACAGCACCGGCAACATTCGATACGCCTTTTTCTTCCTCGTCGTCATGGTCTGGCTCGCTGTGCCTGTACTCTGGTACGTCGACATCGACCAGGGCCGGATCGACGCACACACGTACGCGGTCGAGCGCGCGCAAGACGTAGACGTAGACGTCGAGTAGAAAAAATATACTATTGATCCTATCATACGAGGCGGGGGACACGACATGCGGGTATTCGTGACGACTAGAGCTCCTTTTTCTCGTTTTGCGCACGCTGCGCTTTGAAACTCTCGAGTGCCCTGAGCCGTTCGACCAACGTCGGATGCGAATGATGATACGCCGAGTACCTAGCCCATGTCCACGCGTCAACAAGCGTCCCAATTAAAAAAAAAAAAGACGCGACGTACAGCCAGTCGACCCAGACCGTCGAGAGATTCTTGACGTGCAGCGTGATGAGCGCCTGGCCAAGCCGATCGCCCATGTCGTGCATCTCGGGCGAGCTCAGACGGTCCTGCAGCTCGCACGCGAACCGGTCTGCTTCCCACTCGAACCGGCGGGACACCACGTTGAGCGCGATCCCGATGAACGCCTCGATCGGAGTCAAGATCATCTATGTCCGCATGAGTCACACGAGGTCGCACACCTCAATCACGAATACGACCGTCTCACCAAAAACATGAAAAAGGCGACCATGGTCGGGGGTCGCGCCGCGACAGCCTTGGGGAAATCAAATGCACGCACAAACTGCGGCGCGTGCAAAAACGCCGGAAAGAGCGCGAGCACGCTGAAGATGTGTAGCTGGGAGATGCAGAGGAGCTTGGTGGGGTGCATGTGGTACCAATGCCCGAGTTCGTGTGCGAGGACGGCTTCGACTTGATCGGGTTTGGACTCCTTGATGAGGGTGTCAAAGATGACGATGTGTTTACTCTGTTATGTGTTGGTAAGTGAGGATGATGCGCAAGTCAAGCTCGTACCCATGGGAGGCCGAAAAAGTAGGCGTTGCTGTGCGAGCTGCGTTTCGAGCCGTCGATTTCGTACAAGTGTTTGAGCGGAAACTTGAGCTTGTGTGCGAGCGCTTCAGTGCGGGAGCGTAACTCGCCTGACGGGAGTGACGAAAGCTTGTTGAAGAGCGGCTGGATCACGGTCGGGTACAAAACGACCATGACGATCTGGAACGCAAGCCTGTTGTGTGCTATTCGTCAGCTCAAGGTCACTTACACACCCGTGCTCGCCGAGAGACGTACAAGAATGCCATGAGCCAAGGTACGAAGCGATCGCCGGCCCATTGAAACACGTAGAGAAAGATGGCGAGGAACGGTCCGCCGATGACAAACGTGAGAAGCCAGTTTTTGAAGAGGTCAGCGACGAACAGGGACGGCGATGTCTTGTTGAACCCGTGTTTTTCTTCGAGGACAAAGGTTTGATAGACTGAGAGCGGAATGCTGACTGTCGAGGAGACCATAAAGAGGATCGCAGCGAACGCGAGGGATTGGATGATCTATACGACCGCGCGGGTATGTGCATGAGACGAGACGAGCAAGGGAGCGGAGACGCACCTCGTACTCGGGTCCGTACCCGAGCCACCCCGTGAGCCTACCGCTGACGTTCCAGGCCCAGGCATAGAACCCAAACTGGAGCATGGCCGAGTCGACGGCTTGTTTGAGCAGTCCGGCCACGAGCGAGAACTGAGCCTTGTCCCGTCCGTACAATTGCGAGTTGCGAAATGTCGTCTCGTCAAAGTGGTCCGCAAGTGCTGGTGGGGGTGCAGTTTTGGAGTAGAGCGGGTATTGACGAAGTCTGGAGTATATCAGAACCATTGGTGCTCGACGAAAGCAAAAAAAAAAAGGACGCACAAGAGGTAGGATTCGAACAAGGTCATTGCCCAAGAGCATGTTTGGGCATAGAACTTCCAGTCTATGGGTTCAGTGGCGACAAAGGCCAGATGGCGCTGGAGAGCAGCCAACTGGGTGTGTAGCAAGTCCATGTCTGAGATCTGAGTCGATGAAGGAAGGCGAGAAAATACGTTGTATCTCGGTCACGTGTCAAAGGCTGGATTACATAATGAAGGAGTAACTTAATCCTGCTAGAGGGGCTTACATTGCCACAACTAGAATCTCTTCCACAACCATGATGGATGTCGACAGTCCTGTCCTTGACTTTGTTGAAGATGACTTCAGCGCTGAAGAACACGCAGAAATGGATTGCAGGGTTCATGCAGTAACCCCACCTTTTTTCAAGAGTCTCACTACTGTCAATATAGTCCTTGCTGCAATTGTCTCCAAGTCAAATGACCGCCTCCTCTCAAAATATACCAGCCTGGTTGAATGTGAAAGCCTCCTAGAACAGTATCCTGCAATCAAGGACATGATATTGACCTCAGATAGCTATCAAGATGTGCGGCGACTAAGTAAGCATCTCCAACTTTTATTAAATCCATCTAAGATCCAGCTTGTAGAACTTCTCCGACCAGGTGAATACCAGTTCTGGAGTATGACAGAATGGTATTTATGCTAGGTTTTGCAGAGCCTTTTGACCCTTTGGGTCATGATGTGCAATGTATCAAGGACAGTCCAGAAGGTATGTGGTCTTCATGACTTACAGATAGATATTCTGAACCTTCAACCAGCTGGCTGGAATTCACAATTTGTTGGGGATTCTGCAAAAGAACTATGGGAACATGTAGAGAATGCATATGAAAGGAAGTCATCTACACCAGGACAACATTACTATGCAAAATATGCAGCCATTGTGCAATCCTCAGGAATGGGAAAATCCCGCACTACTGATGAAATGAGCAAATCACATTTTGTGATTCCTGTTAACCTGAGGGAACCCAAATCATCTGGTATGCCTTGTTTAGTCTTTCATTCTCCTGACACTAAATAGCCTTAATCTCAGGGCATCCTCCTAGTGATATATCTGTATACAAATATCTCACTGAGAGCAGAACACAAGAAGAGGCATTTCTTCGAAGCTGTGCATTTCTACATGCATTGTTTCTTCAGACAGCTAAGGTGGTGGAAAAAATGGAACCAAAAACTATGGCTGCACAATTCAGGCAATATATGACTGAAAACATGCAATTCCAAGCACATGGGGAAAAAAGGGTGAAGTTTTATAATGCAGTTGTCACCAAGGCCTCTGTAAGTTTCCTAACCTAATACTTAACTTCCACTTAACTAATGATATGTGAACAGATCTTTTATGACATCTATCAAAAGTACTTCACACCAAAGGAGGTGGTGGCCTCAATGTCATCATCAAGTGGTGCAAAGTTTGATCCATCAAGTCAATATATGGATTGGAAATTGTTACATTCAGCTTTTCCATTGGGCAGTGCATTCCAGCATCTCCAAAAGCTCTTAAAGTCCAAGAACCCCTCTGCTGTTCTTGTGTTTGATGAGATCCACACTCTGACAGCATTGCCATCTGATGTCAATTCTACATGGACCCGCTTTGGGGAATTATGTCGCACAATAAGAGGTCTTCAAAGTGAATCTATATTCACTCTTTTCCTATCAACCTCTGGAACCCTATTTTCCATAACACCTGCCCCTGCCCTTGATGGCTCTGCAAGAATGGTTGCTGAAGGAGATGTTGCAATACCTTGTTATGCACTTGGTTTTGACCAGCATGCCAAGAAAGCAAACTTCTCTGAAAAGGTTACTCTGACACAAGTTACATCTGATGAATGGTTTACATCATATGGCCGCCCTCTGTGAGTGCTGAACCTGCTTCAATTTGATCTTGTCATTTAATGTTTTGCTGTAGATGGTATCCCAACTACTGTACTTATAATAAGGAGGTCTTTCCCTTTGCAGCAAGGAAACTACTTGGCTGTATGGAATACAAAGGTGATCAACTTACACCTGGGGAACAACTGGCATGTCTTGCACAACGAATCCCAATTGAATTTTTGACTGCACATTACTCCTCAAAATCAACACATGATGAAAAAGACCAAGTCCAGTCCCATATGCGGGTTATTCTCCGAATTTTCAATAACCTTGAGGGAATGATCACCACATCATCTTCAGAACCCATTCTTTCTGAGGCAGCATCATTCATCATGTCCACCAGCACAGCATTCAGTTCTCCAGGTGCACTGCAAAGCATTGTCAAACTGGCAGTGAACACTGGTGAACTTGGAGAGCTGATGGCAGTTTTACTCTTCATCATTGCACGTGACAAAGCAGTCCTCCAAGTCACAGTGGACAACACAAGCATCACAGCTCCCAGTGACAATGCAGTCCCTGCAGAGGGTGATGTGGACTCAGACATGAAGGATGATGGTGCAATTGATGCTCTAGCAGTCATTGATCCCTTTGCAGCCACAAATGTAGCAAACAGAAGAAGATGGTGCAGCATGCTTACCCTGCTTCAATCCCTTTTTCATACCAACATTGAAGGCTCCACTGGATGGAAATTTTCAAATGAAGGTGTGGAGAAACATGAGAAGACTCTGGGCGAAACATTCAAAGACAGTAGGGTGTACTTCACCCACTTCATCAAAGTACACCAGCTTGCTGGTATTGGGGTGGACTACCTTATGCACCTGATGGTTCGAGGGGTTGCAATCTTGTGTGGGAATGGTCAGGAGTCTTGTGATGCTGTCATCCCCTTCCTGCTTCATGGCGATGAAATAAAACAGGACAATATCAGCGTCATCTTGCTGCAGGTCAAGAACGACCCAAGTTATACTGCAACCATAAAACCACATATCTTCGGGGCAATGGATCCCCAGAAGCTTAAAATCAGGATCTCTGAAGACATTCCCATCATTCGATTTACCTTTGCTCTCGCCTCGAAAACTCCTGCATTTAAATGCGTCAATTCCGAGTATGCCGATGCGATGGGACTGGAAAGCGAGGAACGTTACACTGCGTATGACTTTTGGATTGCTGGACTGTCCTCTAAGTTCTTAGTTCCAGTTGATGCCGCTGAGGAGGGCATATGGGACAGTCTTTTGCAGACATCTCGTCGCTGGGAATCAGCTTTTGCTGGTGGCTCAAACCGGGCTAGAAAGCTTCGCAAGTCCATGAACCCCGGAGTGGCAACGCATCCAGAGTTTTGGGAGAATTGGTGCGCGAAGGTTCCTGGCACCTAAACATATCTTGCTCTCGGTTGCGGCTACGTACGATGATACTTTGATGTACTTCTAGTTCACGTTGAGTGTCGTCTATGAATGGAGTTGAAACTTGAAGCAAACGTAGGGATTTCCGGCGCATGGTTGTTCTGAACAACTGTAGTTTGACCAACTTGAACGCCCGACGTCGCGAGTGTTGCAGCAGAGAATCGACCATCGTGGTTCTGGTTCGCATTGCAATTGAAAAGAGATACAAAACAAACAACAGAGACATGACGCCTAATCTCGAGGACGACGATACGGAAAAACACTGGGTAGCAGCTCAAAGATCTCCACAAATTTACTTGAGTAAAGCCATCGTTCTCGAGAGATTGTACGCGGCAGAAATTAGGGTGACGTGTCTGGCATACCAATCAATAATCAGGGTTCAAGAGACAGTGAAATGTACTCACGTGAAGCCTTGAACGGCATTGCCGAGACTAGAAGATCATTGAATCAGGCCGTCAAGTTCTTTGGACATGATAAACGTACCCTTCACCAGCTTCCGAAATCTCCTCGGTGCACAATCCTACATGGTTGGAGAACTGCAAAAAGTCCTATAAAAACCGTCAAATCGGTTCGAGGAATTAAAAAAAATTCCGAACCTCAAACATGGTGATTGCGCGCTGCAATAGTGGGCGATCGAACTCTCCAGCACGCGTGAGCGCTTCGACACACCTAGAGGAAATCAAGGTTAATCTCTGCAACAGACGACGCTAAATCACGAAACGGACCACAACGTGCACAGGCAAAATGTCCCTTCCTCGCCGCCAACCCCGTCATCACTCTTGTTCACATCATAGCGGTAAACGAGGTTCTGTCCGCGGGTAAGCATCCATACCACAAACTTTGCATTCGTCTTACGTTCGACGTCAAGCCTCCCCTCTCTGGGGTCTTCAGGATCAGCTTGAGCGTGTTTACGAATCTCGGGTCGGACTTATTGGATGATGTAACGCGTGGTGCGTGAGCAGTTGTCAAACGAGTGTGTTCGGAGACTAACCGGGGTCATGAAAAATACAAGCGGCATAATGAGGACGGACGAATCCAAGACATCGGTCTCCTCGTAACTTTGGCCAAAGGCTCGAGAAGTTGGGTTCCAGGCTTTATGCATGATTTCTTCGTATAACTCATCCCTTGCCGTCAGCCACTCTTGGCGCTTGGGACACGGCAATGATCGTTTATCCGCCAAGCGTAAA
Source organism: Boletus tylopilopsis (assembly GCA_038093875.1). Classification (NCBI taxonomy): domain Eukaryota; kingdom Fungi; phylum Basidiomycota; class Agaricomycetes; order Boletales; family Boletaceae; genus Boletus; species Boletus tylopilopsis. The sequence continues at coordinate 8,002 of JBBPTB010000220.1, read as the reverse complement.
CCTTTGATAGAAAAATGTCCGTCGACCAACGCCAGAGATCATTCACTTTATACACACCACGGTCGATGGCCACCCTTTCTCAAACCCGTTAGTACTCGACTCCATCATATACTAGGACTTACCAAAGCATAATCTATGTTTATGGCATACCACTTAGCGGGGTGTCGCATCCCATCATGCAACTTACCTTTGAATACTATACAATGTATGAGAATAAGCAGTCAGCATGAACGCACAACGCACCGTGAAGTGACGCTTTTTGCCGCGGACTTCCCTGCGATATTTACACTGACATTCAGACCTGACACACGTTTCCCTGACTCGCACTGACCATATGGATCTTTCCAAGAAAATGAGCATACACATTGCCGAAAGAAGCACTTGGGAACACTTACAAGTCGGGTTCCTTGTAGTTCTCGACTACGACTGTCATGGAACGACGTCAACATGTGAACCACTGGTGGAGGCAAAGGCAAGGCAATACTTACAATCTACACTGATAAAAAGTGATGAAACAACTCAAAGATAAAGACACGAAACAGCTTACAGCTCCCGCACCAGTACCCTGGGGAAAGATGGATATGTCACCGCGTGTAGTTCCTTCTATGTAGACGTTGCTTACCATGTGTCGTACGACTATATCACCTCTCGTGAGCTTCTTCACATCGCTGCAACGGAACGGAACACACCAGGGGGCGTCCAAACTGGGCAGAAATTCAACCAGTAAACTTCAAAGCGGAGTTCGTAGCTCACCTTCTGGCCCAAGTAGATACAATCCATCCTGCATCACAAGATTAGCCGGGGCTGATACGATAACAACTATGCCTACAATTCTCCGTAGATGTCCTTTGAACAGAGGCACGCACGTCAATGGAGTGAAGAAGCCAAGGGATGAAACTCACTAGCTGTATATGGTCTGCGGCACCGTTCCCAATTCTATTACTGGATCAGCATTATTTATCGGTCAATAATGGACCTGCTTGCCTAACAGGCTTCGACCCTTTGTGTCCATCGAGGTGATTTAGTTCTATTTCTTCTAGATCTTTGCCACCTGGAATAGCCTTGGTCAGTATATGCATTACTTCCTGGCAAAACAGTTTCACCGTGGATCGTGTACCTGGCGTATATGAGAATGTTGGTGTGCATGGCTGTAGGAATGTTGAGACTTACATGATTTGGAGAGAACCATCTGGGTTCTTGTTCCTCAGTCGTTCAAAGATGAAGTCCATGTAGGCTGTCGTGCTATCAGTGAATATTTGTTGAATGACAAATGTACTAACCATTTGCTTCGTGAGTGAATCCCAGGCGGATGAGTGCATACAACGTGAATGATGAATCACGAATCCATGACGCTCTGGACGGTGGTAAGCTGTTGCGATTATTAAACAACCAGAGCGAAACCGACCGATAGTCCCTGAAAAGCCAGGTCGAACACTAGCAATGATCAATGGAGCAATCATAGACGTACCAATTTCTCGTTCCGCCAATGTACTCTGGCAAGCTGAAGGTTGGACTCGCGACAACGGCCCCTCAAGTCCAGAGCCGCATCAGGCAACGTGCAAAACGTCACGGTTTAATTCTACCCACCGGTTGGCTCGTAGATCAGTAACTTGAGAGCAAGAGCACTCCTGTGGACAGCTTCTTTCCAAGATCCCTGATAGGTAGATCGACGGATCCAAGAACTCCAATACTTAATTGTGGACTGAAAAAGATCAACACCGAGATGATGATAAGGCGGATGATTGGTGCATACCACAAAGAGGTGATCGAGTAAGTCCTGGATAAGAAGCAGATATGAGGAAAGTCACTTTCTCCACGAGACGAATTAAGACGTACTTTGGTCAATGCTGGGTCATCGTCAGGGCGCAACTTGGCGACACCCTTCATCATCTCTGAGCGACCAAGTTAGCATTGGTGACAACCTTCTCGGACGTTGAACATACTTTCGAGGGGCACGCCAAGTTCATCAGCTTGCGCTTGTGTCGGTTTGAAGACAGTGCGGAAGCTTTCTTTAGGAGAAATGCGAAAGACAAATGTCACGCGTTGTCCTTCTTCGAGGCAAACGTCGCAACACGTAGCGGGACCCAGATGACCCTTGGATGAAAGATCGAGAAGATGAAGGTTTACTTCGGGGACGGGCACATTTTCAATGGTGCTTTCCGCCACATAACGCAAGTCTAGCTGGAGGTTGGGTGACCTAAAGACTACTTTTTTCTGGCTGTGAGACGGAACAGTATTGTCAACGACAATTTCTGTGGTGTGTTGATCCCGAGCATAGTTGAAGGCTGGCGCGCACTCGACGCGGAGGGGAATGTTGCCACGCACAACCTTGAGCAGGGAAAGTGAGCCAGAATCCACACTCCCAAGGAGCGCTGGTAGCATACCTCAACACGCCTTATCAACCAAAAAAGCAACGGTCGCTTGGTATCCCCGTCTTCCTGGCGTGGTAAAAAATCTAGACGCTGTTAAGCTTCGTCGTGCGACGGCGCGCAGATGGCTTGCCTGTTACACTAACGACACCCTTGTCATTGAGGAATCTGAGAAAACCAAGTCAGCGACGGGCTATAAAGTTTCAGAGAGGGCTCCTACTTTGTTTGCAACACGTTGGAACTGGGGAGATAGTTCTGTTTTGTAACGAATGGGACAGTTGGTGTAATCGAGAAATGACCCCCCTGCAATGATGTAAGCAGAGAGCGATAATCGATGGGACCCCGATTCCGACCTTGTCCTTGTCAAGGATCCGAGCAAACACGGAAGGGGAATCAAAGTTTGGAATACAGTAGCTTTCCACTGGATAGAAATAGTCAAGAGAATGAGCGAACGATAATGATAACGAAGTTTAAACGAGAATCTATTCGGCCAGCCAGGTGGCTTCATGGCCCAGCATTTGATATCGATGTAGACCGAAGACTCACCAGACCCATCCAAGCTGATCTACAAATGTTGATGGATCATCAGACGTTGACATGTGCAGGGAAAGTGGAAATTTACCAGAGCTGCCGTCCTCAGATTGCCAATGCTGAAATACAGTAGTAACCAGTCAGACCTTTCCAAGTGAACCCAAAAGTCACACATACAGGCCATGATCTGCGATCGACATGTAATCGCGGTCTGGAGAGGGGGAGTGGACGTTCATGGTGGTTTGCTGCAGGATGAGAGAGGCGCTCAGTGTCAGGGGCCTTTGGGAGGCCTTTGTAATTGTGGGAACCCGGAAATTGATGGCATCACGAGTACACGACGGTCCGCCGAGGCCCGCGCTGACCCTCGACGACGATGACCGCAATGAGTCTTTTCGTCATCATTGTCTGAACAATCAGTCTTGTCCTACTATAACTTTACAAGCTAACAAGGTCCACGAATCTAGAGCGAATTCTCAGCGCATCCCTACTATCTATGTCACTCCCTCGTACGTCGAGAGGATGAATTACGAATGAAGAGTCCATGGAATCATCTAGGCTTTCTCCGACTGTGACTTGGATTGCTCGGCACGACGTCGTGCAGACCATTCCTTTGCTCTTGCCCTTCGAGCTTCCTTTATAACTTCTTCGCTGCTGTGGGCGTCCTGAGTATATGCTGTGTGCGTGTCGTCTCTTGGTTCCTCTGTCGACTTATCTGCAGACTCCTCGCCGTCTGTATCGCTGTCCCCGTAGCTAGCAAGCCCTCCAAGAGATGCGAGGGCCGTCGGAGGCTGAATCTTTTTCGCTCCCTCCGCGTGATATTGTTTCGCTCGTTCCTTTTCTGTCCTCCAAACTCGAGACCAGCGCCCCCTCAAAAAGGCAAACCTCTTGTCTGTTCCGTAATTCGCTAGAATCCTCATCTCCAGTTGGGCAGGGTTCGGAGACGAAATGATGTGAGCAGCTGTCCTGCGAATGAGTTCTCTTTGTGCTTCGTCAGGCTGTATGCCACTTTGTGAGACCGAAAGAAAAACATGTGAATTCAGTACGTTACCTCTTCTTCGCTGCCTCCCCACGGATCCGAGTCTTGTTCTTGGGCATCAATGAGCTCAAGTGCTCTTAATCTTTCTTCTCGACCACGATCGACTAACTTGCGCCGTTTCTTGCGGCGATAGTCTTCGAGCTCATCGGGGGAGAAGAAGAACGTATCTTCCGAGTCGGAAGGAAGATCTGACCAGCCGTTCGGAGTGGGTAGTGTATTCTCCGACGGAAAGTCGGGCAAATGATCCAGCAGGAGTCGAACATCGAACCTGTGATGCACATGGTGAGGTGAAGATTGGTGGCAGATTTAGAAGAGGGGAACAAATCACTCCAACTGACGACGATTGGACCGCGTGTCGTACGCACGCCGGCGACCATCTTACCTCCCTTGCTGGAATCCGTTGAAAAAGCACATGCCAATCTGCATTCGACTGACACGCTGGCAGCTCGTAGACAAACCTACCTATCCACTAACAGAGCCGGCTGATTCAATTGTTGAGTGTCAACTGTGTCCACGTCACCCAAACTTTCTGGTGGGCCCCATCGGATGAGACCAGACCTGGAATGGCTACCGGTGGCAGTAGATGTGTCTTGACGCTCGAGGAGGCGTGCGGACATGGCAGAGGGTCCGCGGATCACATCCGCTTCATGAGCTTGGACATAGAGACAAGGATCGGGAGCAGATGCAACATCATCTAAGGCTCCGGTTGGTTGAACACGAGCTGGGTCTTGCTCCCAACCATCGTCACGATTTGGTTTTCTATGTTTGCGTTTGTGCATGATGAGCCTAGGCCTGCGTGGGAAGGACTAGACGGCCAACCCACACACGCGACTCGGAGTCCATCAAAGCCACAGATTGCCCCGACGACGTCGTCTACTTCGATCATCATATGTGCTGTCAGTTTCAGACACAAAGTATCACACTAAAGGGTGAAACCTCTGTTACCCCTAACAGGACTCCTCCGAATTAAAGACGGCCGCGCGAGTGACTCACTGATCATGAGTTGGTCACCGATTCCTCAAATGTACCACTGTCGTCCACAGGCAATCAACCCATCCTGCCCGAGATCTGGTCTTATGGACTTGTCGCACTGCATGATTTCGGGTTGTAGCTTATTTCATCCCAAGGGTCTGTCGATCCGACCATCCACAACAAAGCCTCAAAGCTGCATTCTCCGTCTTGATCGCGCTGGTGTCTTGGATCGCCGAATTCGTCATCTCTTGATCATGCAACGACCGATACCAAAGATGCCCATGTGGTCCGCTTTTCTTTTGTCACCACTACCACACTGTTCACCATGTGGACGCGAACTCTCTTCGCGCCATTCGTCAAAACCGACAACCTTCTCAGCGATTTTACTTGGTCGACAGTAAACTATCTCCCCACCAGAAGCCCTCACACTCCTATCTTCGGTTCACTTGCTGGATGTCCAGCTCGCTAAGCGGACTCGAAAACATGTGGTTATCACGCAAAAGCAGCCCGGCGCCTGTATGTTAGCTTTACGGCTTTTACGTGGATCGACCCGCCGCCGCTATATATACCGTCAGGGTAGGATCTATTCCTTTAGCTCGTTCGAGGCCTCCTCTCGGTGCCATGGTGTCTTTTTTCTCTTGTGCAGCTGCGGTCGTGACAGTCTTGTCCTTACTTGGATCGACGAACGCCATTCCGTTAGCAGACAAGCTCAGACGCCTCAGTCCTTCTGCTCGTGATGTATTGAAGAGGTCGAACCCCGCTGCTCCACGTTTCGTTGTCTACAATGACAAGTGGGTGAACCCTTTTCCCCCTCCATCACAACTCCATGTAAGCAATACGCCTATACCATGGTCCTTTGAGTTGTTGACCGACATACTGGGCAGGGTTTCAATGTCTTGTAAGTTGCTGTTCAGCAGATCAACACGATGGCTCATGTGTTCCCAGTGCCATTACCTTTTTGTTGGCCTCTGGCTCTGTCGACCAAGCTCAAAACTGGCAGGAGCTTGATGCCAGTCAGCGTTCCTCCTATATTCAAGAGTACAATTCGGCTGGCATCTCATTGATTGTCTCTGCTTTTGGGTCAACCGAAACGCCAACATCCTCAGGTGTTGACGCCGCGACAGCTGCAAACACTATGGGAGATTGGGTGATACGGTACGGCGTTAATGGCATCGACATCGACTACGAGGTAAGACTCGCTTTTCACGATACCACAACTCGGCTGATCGGCAATTGGGTGCAAGGATTTTACGGCATTCAATAGCGGTAAAGGTGCTGCCGAGACTTGGCTCATCAACTACACCAAGCAGCTCCGTGCAAAGCTTCCCCAAGGACGATACATTCTCAGTCATGCTCGTATGTTTTCGTCTACGTGAAACAGTGTGAGATACAGTTGCTGACCAAATATCTTGCAGCTGTCGCGCCTTGGTGAGTTCCATCACCGATTTGGTACATATCGCTTGTTCATCCGAAAAACAAGGTTTTCTCCTGATATGTGGAGTGGCGGAGGTTACCTCGCTATTGATAAAAGCGTGGGCTCTTTGATTGATTTTGTGAGTCGGATTCAAATGACCATCTTCCATTCTTTTCGTGACTGATGTATACCTTTAGTATAATGTTCAAGTAAGCGCTGGGCCCTGTCTTTCTTCTTCTAATACTCAAATTAGCGACCCGCCTTTGTTATCAACAGTTTTATAATCGTAAGTGACATAATTCCCTACTGCATAGACACTGAACACAATTATTCCATTGACAGAAGGAACCTCGGAGTACACGACATGCTCTGGGCTTCTGACTGCTTCCACATCAGCGTGGCCTCAAAGCGCTCTCTTCCAGATTGCGGCAAGCGGCGTGCCCCTGGACAAACTCGTAATCGGCAAACCAGCGACATCCTCGGACGCCAGCAATGGGTACATGGATGCGTCAGCGCTCGCCTCGTGTGTCTCAGAGGCGGCTTCAAAGGGATGGAGTTAGTTTCTCATGTTTGATATCCACGACACCCCAGTATGCTGATAAACGAACTGTACAGACGCTGGTGTGATGGCATGGCAGGTAATTTTCACTTTATTTGTACTCCGAAGCGCGTTGAGACGATGCATCTCATTGATAGTACCCTGATGCAACCTCTTCGTGGATTACCAGCGTTCGTGGAGATACATGGCCAGTTTCAGGTTCTCCAGGTCCCTCTCCGACAACTACGATCTCTCCGCCATCTCCCACGAGTACCGGACCACCTGGAAGCGGTGATTGCGCTGGTGTCTCTGCATGGGTAGGCGGTATCGCAGTAAGTTCTGGCCGGCGTACATGCACATACTATGCTTACAAGGTTCCTCTTCAAGTACGCAAGTGGTAGCAAGGTCACCTATAAGTGAGTATTTCCGACCTTTGACCGTCTCAGTCGTTCCGAAGCTGAATATCTTTTCAGTGACCACCTTTGGATTGCAAATCAATGGAACGAGAGTGAAGCGCCAGGAGGTAAGCCTTTTTGTTCTATTCTGTGCAAGGTCAATAAACAATGATGTATCTACGAAAGGTTCTTCTGGTGCCTGGACGGACCACGGCGCATGCTCTTGAGCCAACCTCGACGACCCGAATGTCTTTGCGACGGCAGTATGATGGAGGACGAAACCCTCACGATATCCATGGATTTGAACTCGAGTTGTCACGAATTTGTACCGATACCCTGAGCTCCTACTAGTCTTGATGCCATCGTTTACAAAGGTAATTTGATACCATCGGATGTGTTCGGTTCCTGGAAAATTTAAATGGTAATAGTATATCAATGCATATGATCATGACCTTCGACCCTCCTGTGATGAAAGAGCGGGAAAACGATTGCTGTAGTGATGGCAAAGAAGCTCAATGGGCCACATCAATGATGAGTCGGCCTGGGGACGCGACGGGGAACGAGTGAGCCCGAGCGAAAGTCATGCAATATGTACGTCATAACTCATGTTCTGTCAGAATCTGTCAACCTGCCATGACAGCCCGAAGCAACGTGGTGTTTGTAAGCGCTATCATAGATACGCGCTCAGCGCTGGTTCCGTAAAGTAACAAGGGTCTTCTGGTTCGATTATGTGCATATAGATCAGGG
>JBBPTB010000219.1:0-29277 GCA_038093875.1 Boletus tylopilopsis | reverse complement strand
AAGTGTAGTACCTTCTTACCCCTGTCAGTCACAAAGTGTACCAAAAGTGTACCAAAAAAGTGTAGTCAAAGTAGCAGAAGTAATGGTCGCTGTGGATGCCGTGGTCGATGCCGTGGTCGACGGAGGAGTGAGACCACCATAGGTCCAAACCCCATTTGTTCCAAGAGGTATCTAGAAAAAAAAAAAAAAAAAGGCGCTTATCAGTCACCGCCTTAACGACGTCATTGCATTCGCCCGGCTGGTCAATGCTGCTAAGGAGAACAGTGGCAGTCAACTGTTCTACATTCCTCAAGGAATGGAGGGCTACGGGACACAGTGCAGTGGGAAAATACACTTACAGAAGGCCCATAATAGGTCAAAGGCAACTCCAATGTCGTCGTGCTCGTTGCAACCGGCTGCCCGTTCGAATTTGTAATGACCACTATTGAGCGGGTCAACCATGAAGGTAGTGGTTGCATGCCTGCCATCTCGAGCGGCAAGTTGGCGTGCTAATTACAAAAGAACTGAATTGAAATGTGCTGAATGGGGGTAGCGAGTTGTGGTAAATTGGAAGAGGGAATGTGTGGACGCTGCAGAGGTATGAGTGCGGGATTAGACGACAGAGGTCACGGACCTGACCAGTCAGTAATATTGAGGTGAGAAACTTCGTTAGAAAAAGGTTCGTGACCGGGGATGAAGAAAAGAGAGGGAACGCAAAAGAAATTGAAGGGTCTCCGAAGAGAGAGAAACCAAGTGTGGGAATAGACAGGTGACGACGCGGTTCGAATGTCACGTGCGTTGATTTCATCTTGCCAACCGTCACCAAGCTACTCCCAGCGCATGCATGTATCGTACAAAAACTGGTATGTTCCTGCAAGACAAACGACGACGACGACGATTATGCTCCCTCTATCAGTTCTTCATTCCCAGTTTCGAAATGTTCGCGCGGACGATATTCCCCTTTCTATGGATCGTCTCGATGCTGCGATTCACTCCTGCTTGCTTATCTTCGACCGAGGATGCCATATTCGAAAACGACAAGATCTTTTCTCTTCATCGTAGTTCAGCACCGCTACCTTGAATGATAGAGCGCAACACTTACGTCAAGTGATCCTTGACCTGTATCGCGGAAATGGACAGCGTAACAATTAGAACCAACATCTAGGTTAGTATCGCGCACCATGTCTAATATATCCGTGTAATCCTTTGCGAGTTCTGTGCAACACATAAACTTTTCATCAGATCGGAGCTCAAAGAACTCGCCGTCAGCGCCTTTAAGCCATTCTTCTCTTGCGCACTCTTTCCAACGCTTCCAGTCCGCCTCAATTTCCTCAAGGCTGATGAATTCTTCCACGTTCTCGAACAGTAAACCCACTACTAGGGTAGGGTCCGGCACATCGGCAGTTGAAGTCGGTGGGCGGGGCGTCGCCGGCATGTGAGGACTCGAAATTGGGAAGTAATCATCCTGTTACCGTCATATCTGACGGGTGGATGCGGGGACAAGTCACTTACGGGATCGTGTTGCGTCTGCCTCAACCTCTTGGCGGGCCTCTGGGTCAGATGACCCTCGTCAGTGTACCTCCCATTTTCTTCCATGTCCTCGCGATGCATCCCCCGTTTTGTCCCCCTCTGCGAATTGTTGGTTCTTTCCATGCTTACCCCTTCCTCGGCCATCGCACCTGCGGACCTCGACGAACGTGCAAATAGCTGATCCATCTCGCATCCTTCATCCTCCAAGTTTGCGCCAAGTCCCAGCGCATACCCTGGGACGGGTGCAACCATTTCGCGCTCCAAACCCGACTGCGACCCCCCTGCACTCCCACCAACACTGGGTCCCTCGAAGGCGCGCATATAGCCACCGACCCTGGCTCCAGCACCAATGCGCCCATCCGCGTCGCTTGAAGTCCCCATAAACACCATGCCGTTTCCATGCGTGTTCGCATTTGGGGTAGCCTCGTCCTCTCGGTTCTCCGCGAACATCCCGAATCCCTTCTTGAGATTCCTCGGCGCAGACTCAGGGGTTATTGGTCTCGGAAATTCGAATCCCCCTGGACCAGCCGTCTTCCTCGGAGTTTCCCCAGCCCCAGGTTGTTTCATGCCCGCACCGAGCTGCGCTGCCGCTGGGTATGGTATGATCGACATGGGCACCATCTCTGGCCTCAGAAGCCCTTCGAAGTTCCGCATGCTCGTGCCCGAGTTCGCCCGTACAAGACCCGGTCCTTGCGATGCGGTGTCAGTCCCTCCTCGCTTTTGACCCAGGAACGCACTGATCGATCGCGCTTTGCCGTTCCCGTGGACAGACATCGTTTTGTCCCCGTCTTTCGAGTGCCCATCTGTAGAGCGTGAGAGGGATTCGGAGGACGGTACACAGGACGATGGACGTGGAACAAAGGCTTGTCTGGCGCTCATTTTTTATGGATAAAAGAGTGTGATGAGCGGACGGAAGGGAGTTGATCGGGTCGGGGTATATAAAGGATTCAAGAATTCATCACGTGGTAGTGCTCGCAGTGCATATGCATCATTTGCTGGGTAAATGCGCGCAGACAATTGACGCCCCGTCAGGGGAGACAAGGGTTGCGACAACACTCAGATTTCTTTCAACACTAGCACTCATTGAATTCGGTCGAGTTCTGGCGATCAGGAGTCCATGAGTCCATAGTCACTCATGCCCGTGGCTTCGATAATACTAATCCTTTGACGTTCTTATATGTCGGCCGCCTGGCGAAATGGCATCGCGTCTGACTACGAATCAGGAGATTGCAGGTTCGACCCCTGCGGTGGTCATTTTATTTTACTTTTATGTAGTTTTCCGTTCCTTTATCGATTTTACACGTTTCACCTTAGTTCCACGACTACCTTTTTCACCACTTCAAGCCAAAGAACTCAAGAATGCGAAATTATCCCCGCATTGCACGTCCCGTCCCCACTGGCAAGGTGTACGACCCTCGGTAGCAGGATTGTGCGTCGCTTCTCCACTCGCGACTCGGAACTTCACAAGAAATTGCATCTCGTTATTACACATGCTATTACTTCTCATAAACTCTTACCTCTCCCGTGCGGCACTCCCACTGGAAACCCTTGCGTCTCGGCTCGCCGTGCAAATGCACCTCATCGGGAACAATTTTTGGGAACCCCAGTTTCGAATGGCACCACCATACAGCGACACCATATTGGATGTCGTTCTCATGAGCCCGGACACATCCTGAACAAAGGTATCCGTCATGGTACGAATGTATATTCCTGGCAACGGTGGTTTTTTGCGTTGATTCCGTTCCTTCCATTCTAACAGAAGCTCTTTGGCGCCAGCCACTTACATATGAGGGACACGTGGTCGATGCTATTATGCCGGATCCATCTATAGGCATCCTTGGCGCCTGGTAAATGTTTGCCCTTGACCCTAACCTACAGCTAACTCGTGTTGCTCAGGCTGTCTCCCCATACAGGCAGTCATGTCGGCAGCGATGAGCCTCCTACAGGGCTTGTTTGGAACGAATGATGGTACGTATATACCAACCATCCGGGTTACACTGATGCTTAATCTTGCGCACCAAGTCACGCAAAAGAAGATCAACGTCAATTCCAAAATACAAGCGCTAGCCTTCTTGCTTGACGAAAGCCTTTGCATCGTCAGTGGTGAGGAGAACGCGATTCAATTACGCCACCTAGGAGACGGTCTCATGGGACAACCGATCGAGCCAAGCACCGGCGCTTTCGCCGTCGCTGCATCCAAGGACGGGCGCTGGATTGTGACTGGCACGAAAGATGGAGTTACGATTTGGAAGAGGGCGGAGAATGGCGTGATAGCTCATGCCAGCCATGCCGTCGGTGCAGTGAGGACCGTCGACATCTCGTCAGACTCGAAGTGGGCTGTAACGGGGTCCGACGCCTGGAAAACGGACATCTGGGACCTGTCCACGGGTGAAAGAAGCCAGCAACTCAAACACGAGTACAACGTGATCTCGGTCAAGTTTTGTCCCTGCGCCGAGCGCCTCGCGACGGCCACCCTGTTTGGTTCGGTCCGGATATTTGCTACCAAGTCGGGACAGAAGCTGTTCACCATTCCGATTTCGGTCAACGCTTCCCTCTCCAACCCCAATGTCTCGTTTGCTTGGTTCGCCCACCTGCCGCAAATCTTCGCGGTGTCCCAAGGCCAGATCAAGTGTCTTAAATCTGACGACGGAACCCTCATCAATCAGTGGCCAACTCGCGGTGTTAAGCAACCCTCGTCCGTCATCCTATCACCCAACCACAGACTCATCGCGTATTCCATAAACAACGCCGTCGTAGTTCGAGATACAAATGATAAGCGTCAGCAAGTCGGCGAAACCCTCAAGCATGAAGGAAACGTGTCTTCCCTCGCCTTCTCTCCCAAGAGTGAGCATCTTGTAGTCGGGGCGGGCACCAAGTTCACCGTTTGGGATCTTCGAAAAATTCTCCCCGACTCGAATCCGCCATACTTTACCGATGTGGGTACTCTTTACTCGTTGGTACCTGGGGATCTAACTAACAATCGAGTGCTAGCCCATTTCCGATAAGCCACCCGAGTCGTGCGCGCTTCACAAGCAGGGCATGGTCAAGAAACCACCCCCCGTGAGTGAATATCGATGTTTCTCCACAACGTCACCCGTTACCTGTCACCGACAGACCACATATCCGCTGCCCCTCATGAGCATCAGCAACGATGCAGTCAAAGGATGGCTCCACGGTTTCTTGAAGCATGTAGAGCAAGTATTCTCGAACGAGATCGAGCGTTCTGCATCTGGGTCCGGGGACTCTACAACGACCGTAGATTACAACACGTACGCCAATCGCGCTCTCATATATGCACGTTTGGAAGACGGGGCTGCGGCTCTGAAGGATGCCGAAAAGGTAACGATTCAGTTGACTCTCGGATTCGCGGACGCGCGTGTTCATCCGAGTATCCGATCAGTCTCTCTCGATGAAGCCGTCGGCAATCGGTCAGATCGCCAAGGTCAGAGCCCTGATTTGCCAGCGCAAGTATGAGTTGGCCAAGCAGGAGATTCCGAAGCTACTTCTGACCCCCGACTCGAACGGACACAAATTCCTTTTGGAAGTTATCCAGGTTTGTCCAAGAGATCCCTTGATCCACGAGTCACTGCTCAACGTTGCATAGTGCATTCTTTTTTGTCTATCTGGAGAGTATGAGAGGGAGGTGTCCCGGCTGAACAGGTTAAGCGGGGAAAAGAAGGATCAAGATCTATTGTTGCTTCTGCTTGTTCAGGTGCGGTGTCCAATGTGATGACGCTATGAAGTATTTCAATTCAGATATTGTTCAGGCAAATATCCACCTATTCAAAGAGCAGTTTGAGCGTGCGATGGAGTCCTTCAACAAAGCACGCATGCCTGCTGTATTTCCCCATGACGAAACCAAGGAAATGTGGACCGTTGCATTTGTAAATGTTTTTCTCCCGCGGGTACTGATAGACGCTGACGTGACTTGAAAGATTTTTGGATGGAAGTTTAGTGGCATTCCCATCCAGATTCAACAGAGGAAATGCCAATACCTGTTGGATGCTGGAAATGCAGAAGCTGCCATCCTCTTTGTCGGGATGAGGAATACATATCAGAGGGAGATTGCAATGCATGTGGAACTCTCCGACTGGACCTCAGGTAAGCTTCTACATGTCGATCTGATCGTGGTCTATATGTTTTATTTTGTCTAGAATTCAGACGAAAGTGTCTGAAGAAGCTCAAGGACCTTGGCGATAAAGCCTTGAAGTCTAAAGATTACAAGGCAGCCATCAAATACTATACCGCTGTGGAACCCCTGATAGGCGACCTGGATTCGAAACACGAACTACTGCTCAAGCGCAGCAAGGCATACGCAAAAACAGGAAATTACATCGAGGCTTCAAAGGATGCACACGAGGTACCGTCATGTCTACCGATCCATGGATTTTTTTTTTGATATTCGTATCTTTGTCGCCAGGCCATCAATCTCAACTCGTTATCACCTTGGGGATATAAAAGGAAGTACGAAGTGCTGTATGCGCAGCAACACTACCATGAAGCGGCTGAAGCGTTGGACAAAGTGATCGAAAAGCTTCCGTTCTCCCAGGATAAAAAATCAGCTGGTAATTATTCGTTTCGTTATGCTAGCCTACATGGCCTAAAAATCAATCTGATAGAACTGCGGGAAAGGGGTGTAAAGCCGGCGGAGACTAGGGCAATTGTAGTGGGAGTTGCCGAGGAGGCATTTGCTCGACCACGGCCACACATCCTGATCAACACGGTCAGCGGGCGTCTCTACGACAAGCAGAAGCAACTGGAGGCGTTCCGGGCACATCCGCAGTACAAGAAGCTTATTTTGTCCCCAACGTCAAAAGTCAAAGCGGACGATACCTGGAAAGATGGCGTTTGGAGATACTTCCGCTATTCTACGCTCTCTCATACGTGGGAAGAATCTTCGCGAGAGTGCCGTGAACCCGAATACAGCCAGCTCAAAGATGGATCAGTATACAAGCTGATCCCTGAGGATTCAATCCCCGTCGTGAAGCTGAAGACGTTATGCGAAAAGACCCGTGATCGCGGCTATCTGTGGGCTTGGAGCGACACGTGCTGTATCAACAAGGGCGAAAAGGACGTGTTGGACATGTCGCTGCGGTCCATGTATTCATGGTACTCCGAGTCGTCACTCACGATCGTGCATCTCAAGGATGTGCTTCTCCAGTTGGATGGAAGCGTGCTGGGACCTTTGGAGGGCGATCTCAAGAAGTTTTATGAAATTTTGGATGCGCTGCTGCAGGAGTTCGTGCATTGCAGGTGGAACAAGCGCGCATGGACCCTCCAGGAGTATTTCGCATCGCGGGTTATCCAGTTCTACACGGAAGACTGGAAGCCATATCTCCCCATCGATCCCAACCGCCCAGACACCGAACCTACCGACCACAAGGCTCTTCGCCCCATCAAACGAGGAATGCAACTAGTCACTGGGCTCAACCCAGTGCGTCTTGCTGCCCTAAAACCTGGATCCGGCGACGTGCGCGAGAAGCTCCGCTTGGCGTCAAAACGCCAAGCTACGAGGAAAGAAGACATTGCCTACTCCCTGTTGGGTATATTCAAGATCACTCTCCAAGCCATCTACGGTGACGACGAAGCGCCTCTTGCGCTCGGTCGTCTCTTGGGCACGTTGCTCACTAAATCTGCCGAAGTCACCATATTGGATTGGACGGGAAAGCCGTCTGAATACAACTCTTGCGTTCCCGCTGAAATCACGGTGTACCACAAGTCGGAATCTATCCATGTTCCAGACACGATCGACAAGGAGGTTCTGGCAGCTTCTTTCCCACACACACCCTCTGAGCTTATCGACTCGGCCGTGAGGCTTCATGACCGTCTCCTCGACGCGCACCCGCCGGAACTCATCCACGGTCGTCTCAAGTTACCGTGCATTTCGTTCCCGGTGACGTCCTTCGTCCCCAGTGCAGTCACCGGAAGGTACACCGCGACCGCCGAGCTACTCGAGCGAATCGAGTTCCAGACGGCAGACGACCTGTCCGGCGCACAGAACGTGTTCGTCGTCCACCCATGGTACAGATGCTACCTCGACCCGGGGATCCCCCTGACGGAAGCCGACAAGCGGAAAAGTGCGTTCAAGCTGTTTAGCTGTCTCAAACAGCCGTTCGGGGCGCTCTTGATGAACTGGACGCCTCGCGGTTACGAGCGGGTCGCCGCCGACAACCTCATCACGGTCAAGTTGCGCGAGAACGTCTCGGCGGAGCAGCTCGTGGAGAACATACGTACGCTGAATATTTGCTAGCGGTTGCTGCTGTGCGTTGTCTTTTGAGCGCTTGGCGTTGTAATTTTTTTCCCACATGATCGTTGTGATTCTTTGTACCATATCGCATGCTTTCCCCGACCTCAGGCTACCCCTTCTGACTCTTGTACGACATACATCTCCTTGGAATTTACATAACCACGATGACGCTCATTTCAGGTCGATAATTCGTGGTCGAGTGATACATGACGTTGCCTTTGGGAGAGGCTAGGACTCATATTGGCACAATTCGATCGTGACATGGGCTCATTATATATTAGTTACATGAATGGCTGGAAAGAGATAAATCTAACGTTGTCTGTCGGACATGTGGTGAGTCCTGTGAGAGTCTGGATGTCAATGCACTTACTGGTCGATGAGCAGGCGCTTATGTAGTCGTCCCAAGTCTCCATGAGAAGAATAGATCTCCCGTTCTCGTTTTTCTGGCCGAGAGTGCATCGATGACCCAAGGGAGCCTGAATCGTCTTCAGTGCCAGTGGTAGGAGGTTGCGTGTAATCGAGTAGCATTTGTGTGTTGTGGAAAATAGGATCAGGTATTTGCGCATCCGGGACTTTGAAGTCTTTCTCCGTCAATAGATGACCCTGCAGAATTCTACCCACTGGATGTGTGTCTCCGCGAAGGGTAGGCGCCTCCTCCGAATCGCCAGCAATATCATCACCGTAAATAGTGGCGAATCTCCGATTTCATTTCCAATCTCTTGGAGAACATCGGGATAACCGAGTTGCGTCGAACTGCGGTGCGAACACTGTTGGGCGGACCGGTCGTTTCTATTCCCAGAAAACGGCGTAAACGGAGGTATGATCCATAGTCTCTGAGATAGAGTTGTCCCGCGAACAAATTCAGCTGATCGATGAGATCCCAAGGTGGAGTCCAACCATCGGGGAGCTGGGGGATGGAATAGAACCTGAGATCGTTGATTGGCTTCATGCGTTCAGATGTGCATGGCGTGTACACGTGGAGATGGACGAGTTTGCTATCCCTGATGTCTGGCATCAGATAATCGACTTCAAATGGGCTCAGAAGTACCAGCACTCGATCCCGACCCATTTTCCCGGACAGAATCCACTGTACAGGGCGGAGATACAGATCCATCCTCCCCTGAGAAGATGCGGGGTCGACAGTTCTGCAGAAATCTACTGTGGCCAAGATAAGTGGACTGTAGACATTTGAATTGTTTCTTGCTGCGAAGCTTTGCTCGAGAGTCGTGAAAGCGGGGACGAAGGTGCTACTGGATGGAGAGACATACCCAGATTTCACGAATATCTTGAGGTCTCTGTGAATGCAATGTCCCAGTCGTTTTGCGTTCTGCGGGTTTTGCTCTCCCTCTCTTTCCCGTTCAACCTTCCGGCTAATCTCCTTTTCTTGCTCTTCCTCCAACTGCGCTTCGGGAAGTTGTAGAACTCCAAGGTTAATGGAATGTTGTTGGATCTCTGGGTGGTCACTCAGGAGAGTCGAATAACTTGAAGTGTTTTTGGGTAAGAATCGTGCATAAAGATCGGCCAGTGACTTGAGTTCTGGTTGGAGCCATGTAACCGCCAACTGTTCTCTCGTGAGTTCGTTTCTGCAGAAATCGGACCAGGCGTCATATCGGGACTTGTGGTTAATGCCCTGTTGTGTCCAGTAAGGAACCCAATCCTTGGTATCAGCCCAGGTTTCGTGTATTGCCCAACGCAAGATATCGGTTGTAGTGACCGGGATACTTTGTTTCTCCTTGCATGCAATGACACGGATACTCTGGTCAACTTCCAGGGGTACGAAGAACATGACAGAGTGTCCATTTCCGAGCTTGCGCATCCGCATGCAACCTACCAGAAATCGCCAGCCCATTAGTTGAATAACGCAAAGACGCCTCTTACCTTGAACCAAACGATCTTTTGTAACTTTGGGACCCAGAGTGACAGCAGCCCGGAATCCAGTGGGGAGTTCGAGGTCGGTCCCACGTGTATGAGCCTCGTCCAGGTAAATAACACACCGGTCGAGCCGCTGAGCAAGCGGAAGAAGATTGGCGAGGGCTCTTGCATTGGCTCCTCGCTGGTGATCCAGGTGCTGAGAAACGGAAGTAGGAAACAAGTATTGACCGTCGTTGGTTCCCGAGCAGCCTGATAGCAAGATCAATGAAGCGATTCCGCAGTGAGGGTTCAAGTATCACTCACCAGTCACTGGACGACCTCGGGTTTCTACTAGATCCCAACTAGAGCTTGCAAGTTTCTGTGGAAACTCTTTGGCTTCGCTCGGAAATACAACTCTAGAAAAAATCCACTGCTCCTTGATTGCGAGAAAAATGCGGAAACAGGTACTTGTCCCACTGCTCCGAGGATCTGGTATTTACATTGCCAATATCCTGAATGCACTCCGGCACTGAGTCAGGGAAATAATCTTGAAGCCACTTGGCACACTCCGAGGATGGGTCTTCCTGTTCCTGTAGGATTTGAGACGAGGTTCTTAACTGCTCTTCTGTGAGACCGCCGTAGTAGTAAGATAGACATGTCAGTATTATGGTGATATCCGGATGGTCAAACTCGGCCGTCGGTGTCGGTACATCCTTGGCTCGGTAGGGGACGGCAAGCATGGTGCGCTTCGGGGAAAGGCCATAGTCGACACGCCACCTCCGCTCCGCCAGTGCGAATATGAGAACGTTGTAAGCAAAAAGACCGCGAGGAAGCAATAACCAGTCCCAAAGAGTGCTTTGCCAAGCGAATTTCTCCACCATCTCCGCTATTGGTTTGAAGACATCCTTCGAAGATATGAATGCACGAACCGCATTGCGAAGTTGTTGATTACTGTCGATATCTCGAAGACTGAAATTGGGAAGTCGACCATCCATCACATCATCCAAAATCAATGAAATCAGATGTTGGCGAGAGTCGGCGGCGCGCAAAATGCGAATGCGCAGGAATGATCCGCATGGACCAACCTCATACTCGACTGTGTCGGGAAAATCGTGAGAAAGGGACAGCGTATGCTTCTTCATCAACATGAGGACCTCTTGGGTGATTGTCCATCGATCGGGATATCCTTCCATGTTCTGTTTGGGACCAAGAGTATAAATCAACTGAAATCTGGGATGAAGGACCACGTCGCTCTCGTCTAGAATGTCCCGAGAATGGGATTGAACCCGTGTATAAAGTTCCACGAATGCCCTATCACAAGCCCAGTTGTCAAGACGCATAGATTTGTACAACTCCAAGCTTGTGGCGTCATGAATGGACGGGTGCCTCGGTAATTGCCGCAGTACGCTGATCAGCTTGAGTGAAAGGACATGCTCAGGCTGGATCACCAGAATGCCATGATTGCGCATGCATTCGGACATGAGCTCGCGCATACTTTCAAATTGTTGATGGCTATATCTGCTAGTGAGGGAACGGGTAAAGGGCAGGTGGTATATTGTCCTGTCGACAAGCCCGCCAAGACGATCAACCAGCATTCGGAACATTTGAACTGTTAGGGCTTTTGGAACGATGACGCGGACTAGCTGATTGCCACCTGCAAGTGTGGTAGCAGTTATAGGCAGAATGACGGAGGATTTCCCTTCCCCCATGTTATGTAACTTTTATTGTAGTGTTCTGTCCGCTCGGTGGAGAGATCATCTTGACCGCAACGTCTCCCTGAATTCCACGGATAAGGAAGTTTCCTTGCAACTAGATTGAAATTTGACCAGAAAGTCTTACACGTCTTGTTGCTGTTACGAGGGGGAAACTAAAATTCGGGATTTCCTACAGTGTTGAACCCCATTTCAGGTCAGGATGGGACCACCAGCTCGCCGTAGGTCTGACTCCACTTGGATGTCACACTTGGACTGTTCCGACTCGCCTGTTGGGAGATACGAACATGCTTGTTCACTTTCACGCCTCGCGCCCCAATATGCAGCTGACAACAGGCTGGGGCACCTCCCACTTCTCAGCTGATTCTATTAAAAGCCCCCTACGATCGCCAAAAATTCGCCGTTGACTCCTGCCAACAGACTAGTTTCGCGTTGGCGTAGTCGAAGGAACCCGTGTCGACAAACGGGTCAGACAGTGGCAACTACTGATAGTTTCAAATTTCATCTGTTGAGTCACTCCTTCCTGGCTATCAATATTCGATTGTCACCATCCAGCACTGGTTAGTAAGTTTCCATCCTTTCACCTGTCGAGCACGACGCAAGGTGATAGCTTACATAAAATTGGTGCTATGAATCCCTGACACCAAGGCAGAAATATATTACGTGCGTAACGACCCGAGATGGTTTACTACTTGCCTGATGGTGGACTTGGACTGCCTCGGTGTCCATCCACATAAGGAAGGTTGGCGTCGCACATTTCTATGCAGCACATTCAATGGTAAATGGAGTTTCTTATGTAAATGATATTTGCTTTTCTTTTTTCCAGATTACGCACTGCTCTTCACCACCAAGCCCGACTGATAGCCTCCCGTGGGACAAGGCTCGAATGATCAGGAAACACGGCGATACCTCTGTGGAAGTGATTGTCAGCGTGGTCGACCCTGCGGGGAGAGTCGGAGTTGGCAGCCCCGAGACTCAAAACACTTTCCCCTATGGTCTGAGCTGTCAATAGCCAAAGGAAGATCACGATCGCGTCCGCGTCCGACGTCAGTCGGTTGTCAGTCCAGTCGGCTGGAGGATTTAGACAATCAGTGTGGAATTAAGCTGTCATACTTGCCAAGGGCGGAACGCATGCATGTCAAGGATTTCAAACATTCAAATTGAATCTCCCGCCGGCATGACGGTCATCGGCGACCCGGACTCTCAGCTGCCGCGCAAATTGAGCGCCTTTGGCGATTCGATCGATCGTGCGCACGTTCTACCTTTTTGTTTCCACGCCGACATCTATTGACCGCCATGGGTCGACAGTTTCAAGGAAAGTTTCAACTCCTCGTGGCGTCGTGGCGTGACCAAGCCAACGCACTGCCAACGCACTCAAGCCCTTTCCCTCCATTTCCCCAGTCATACACACGATCTCGTGTGATCATGTTCGTCTCTCGACATTATGTAAATGTTTCATTTCCAACATCTCGACTATCGTCCGTCCGTCCTTTTTTTTTTCCTTGGGAAGTCTCCTTGGGGCAAGTCGTCGCTCGTATATTATATATGTATGTATCCGCGCATGACCACGTCCGAATTTGCTGACTCCCCACCAAGCGCACGCAGTCAGAGACAACACACGTGTCACGCCCGGGCCCGCCATCTCCCATTGAAACTCAGGGCCTCAATCTAGCATGCATGTGCGCAACTGTCAGCTGGACGCGTTCCCCATACTGGCTTCCTACAAAGGCGCCCATACCACGTACGGAGATGTACACACGTATGAAACTTTACCCAGTTAGCAAGGTGCGTCGGATGCCCGTCGACTCTGATTGGAACAGTACCATGACGCCGCCCGATCGCGCGAGCCCAAGTGCGAACAGGAAACACCATCCTCTCTGGTGTTTATCGAAAGGGTAGCCGGTATCGCCCGCCGGGTGCGGATCGGGCCGGGATGCCGACATCGTCCAGTAGGTTAGATCCTCACATCATGTCATCTCGACGTGATGCTGCACGTCACGAGAACCCATCTTGGCTGTTCCGGTGACACAACGTGAAGCGTTGGCCAGTCTACTACGAATGAGAGTCAGCGGATGC
This sequence comes from Boletus tylopilopsis, assembly GCA_038093875.1. NCBI lineage: Eukaryota > Fungi > Basidiomycota > Agaricomycetes > Boletales > Boletaceae > Boletus > Boletus tylopilopsis. The sequence continues at coordinate 15,882 of JBBPTB010000219.1, read as the reverse complement.
GGTTGGCGACAAGGTTTACCCGCCAATGATCCTCGGAGGAGCGACATCATCGAATATATGATGAGCTGCGCATGTTATTAATATGCGGTCGACCTGTCAGCGCTTCATCGCCCCAGACGCCCCTGGAGAACCTGATAAAGCAGCCATCAACGTCTGAGGCGTCCAATCATTTCATGAAATCGTGGGTGCGCAGCGCCTACAAGGTACTAAACTGATACTACAACGAGCGCAAGAGCAAGGTCATGAGACATGTGCCATACAATACAAGCTAACATCATCCTGGAAATAGCTGGGTCCACAGTCTGACTATCCTCTCCGACCGGCGAACGAGAAAACGAAAGCTAGGTAAAGTAGAAATGGCGTAAAAAAAGTCATTCAAATCAACGTGCGCATGCAAAAACAAAGCGGAGCCAACATGGATATCCAAGTGATCACCGTTGAAGGTGGTTCCATGTAGATTATTTATGTAATATGTCAGAGAGAAACGATGCAAACATGAGGTTATGGAGCATGAGATTTACTTGGCAGGGCTTCGTGCACAAAGGTCCATGTCCCTTGGTAAATTTTTGTATATGGCTCGTGAAATGGGCAACGTGAGTCGCCGGGACGTCGCCAAATGTTTAGTGTTGGGCGGGGTGAGCTGGCACGGATTGAACACGTAGAGTCAACCCGAAGGAGTAGAAGATGGAGTGGAAGAGGGTCGACCGTCTAGGGTTGGGCATCCGCCTGTTGTGAGGTGATTGTTCGTTCAATCGAAACTTCTTCGGCGCCTTTGCTATGTCCTATAATGCCGACCTTGCGCAAGAAAATAGCAGCCAATAAACCAGCTGCAAATAATTATAGCGTTTGCAAATACCCGCTTAGCACAAAAAATACATACCGAGGAACGGAAAGGCAGCGCTGGTCCAGAGGGCAGAATGATAACCTTGTAGTTCTGCGGACATTGGCACGTTGGTTCCCGCAGTATTCACCACCACACCAAGTTTGGCAGACTCGGTGACCACGACGTTATTGAACACGATCGCGGTAATTGTAAGGCCGAACGCTGTCCCGATCTGTAGGTGTGGGCGTGAGTCAATAATGTCGATGATTTCATCATGAGCTGACATGACGACAAATGGTCATGTCGCGTACCTGAGTCATGGTCTGGAACAACGCTCCTGCGACACTCTGCTCATGCGGAAACACAATCTTCGCAACAAAAATAGTACCAGCGGCGTATACAAAGTCGGCCCCAAACACGACCATATTGGTTGACGGGAATGCAAACGCCCAATATGTGACCGACGGGTCGATGAGTGCAAACAGGACACAAGCGAATCCCGTGACAAGAGTCCCCAGCACTGGAGAGCATCAGTGCGCCGTTAGTCGCGGATCCTGAGGATGCGAGATCTTTCTTACTGATAAATACCACTAAAGGAAGTTTCGCAGCAACCATCGCGACAAAAAAGTTGCAGAGACAACCCGTGACAAACATGGGGAGGAAACGGATCATCGAGAGCACAGGCGTTAGTCCAAGGTAGTTCTGGTAGTAAAGCTACAATGGCACATGTCAGCATCTCCGCATTATCACATGGTGAACGTGATCAAACCTGAGCCCAGAAAATCCAAGAAATGAAACCACACCAGGTCAGGAATGCGATTGCAAGGATGACCGACATCCGACCGTTGGCCCGTGTCCATATCGATAACTTCATGAGCGGCGGTGGCGTCCAGAATGACTTGGTTTTCTCAGGGTTGGCATCGAACTTTTCCAAATGATGCTCCCAAGCGACGAAAATAGCTACAAGAATCACTCCAATGACCAGAGAGGCGATTATATCTGGTGGGAATCAGGGTGCGAACCAGTGTTCACACTGGGAAGGGGTACGTACAAGAGGTTCCCCAGCCCGCGATCGGAGCCTGACCAAAGACGAACACGATAAGCACCAGCCCTGAGGTGACCAGAAATGCACCAATCCAATCTAGCCGGGCGTCGATTTCCGTCGAAACGGTGTCCCGATCGAATGATATTAGGCCGCCGAGTGCGGTCAGTACCGAGAAACCCGCAGTTAAGAAGAATGTAGAACGCCAGTGTTCTCTGAACCAGACAATTCAGGCAATGCCAAGGTGATTGGAGGACTATACGCACGGGGTGAGTTGGGTAAGGACGCCTCCCATGATGTTGCCGAAAGCGCCACCAATTGGGGCACCGGCAGCGAAAGTCGCGAACGCAATGGATCGCGCGCGCGAGGGAGGGAAAGAATGAGCCAATATACCCAGCTAGGATGACTTTCATATGAGAATCACGCTTGTCTGAACAGGAAATGCAATGCAACGCACAGCAGAGGGAATCGCTGCGGCAGCACCCATTCCCTGGAATCCCCGGAGGACATCCATTGTTATGCCATCTGTAACAGCAATGAGGAGTGGACGACACTGAGCGGTGAAGGCGACTTACTGTTCGAAAAACCTATTCCAAGTGCAAACACCGCTTGCCACACCATGCCAATCAAAAAACACTTCTTGCGCCCATACAGATCCGCGACACGTCCGAAAAACAAGAGAAGGCATCCCTAAGATGGCGTCAGAATGACGGCATTGGGTTTGAAAACAACACGGACCGAGCTCAAAGAATATGCGGACAGTAGCCACTGTAATTGGTCTTGTTGAATGGCAACCGCCCTTCCTATGTAAGGGAGAGAAATCGACACCGAGGTGGCATTTGAGGTCTATTGCATTGTCAACGCGTGATACGACGTGGAAAACGTGGAATGACAGACGTTGATGAGCATGCAAGCGGTGCACGTCGCCACAATGGCAACGGAACGTGCGAGACTGCGGTGAGACGAGAGGTGGGAGTCGGCACGAAGCTTCTCGACCGCGAGTTCCTGGCTCCGCTGGTGACCGAGCTCGCGGTCTGTGGCGTCGCTGACGCTGGAGGCACGTTGCATGGCGCGTTTGGCGGGATGGCGGGATTGCCTTGGTGAGCCGGGGGTTCAGAAAGGCTGAATAAATGGACGCAAAACACGCCCGTTATTTTATACCCCATCAAGCAGGTAGCAAGCCAATCATGCAGTGCAAACCCTGATCAGGAAAAATCCTTGCTGTTGAATCGGGTCTTCTCACGGTGGGTCGGTGGCACTACTAAGCACGGTGATGGCCTTGAAACGGATAAGTGAGTTGACACGTGGGAATGAGATCGGCACGGAGCCAGGACTACCAAAATAGCTGTGGCTTCCAACAGACCAACTGGAGGAAAAAAAAACGTCGGGGAGAAAAGGAACGAATAATCAGGCGGAAATGTCATGCAGGAGGTGCACGGCGAACTCACTCGAGGGCCATATCCGTGTGACCGCGGACACGTTGAGCCAGGGTTGTCATTTAGGATGAAAATCGCCTCCGAGCTAGACCAAACAATCCTGCATGTCATTCGTAAAAATGCACCTCGCACTCTCTGCATGGAGCGATTTAATTACATAGTCCGATAGCAATACTTATTCCGTTATGCAGTGCCTGACATGGGCGGAGACGGTCGTTGCAGTGGATTTTAAGCGGGTCCACGTTGCTTGAGCGGGGATGCATGCAAATAAATTGCGAGAAAACTATCCATGCACTGAACATAGCCATTAGTGTATAATGCTTTGCTTTGCAGCCTAAATTTTTAACCTCGAAACAGCAACCCACTCCCTCCCAACACATACGTCACCCTCCAGTCTACTCGGCATCCTATTGGTCCGTAGGCAAGTCATGTTGACCATCTACTCTTGAATCTTGGCCAGAATCTCCGAGTCCTTGAATAGGAAATACTCCTAATCAACCAGTTCAGTATAAACGTGAACGATGACGGGATGGGCGCTACGTACGTCTTCACCGACTTTGATAGAGTTTCCTCCCCACCCAGGTAACAGCACACGGTCGCCACTCCTGACCGAAGTTGGGACAACGACACCGTCTTTGTTGGGTGCCCCAGGGCCGACCGCAATGACGGTTGCTTCTGGCAACGGCGCGTTCGTAGCAGAGGTGGGAAGGATGATACCTGACGCAGTTTTCTAATGATTGGGAGTATGCATCAGATTCACGTATAACGAAACCAATGGCACCAAGAACATACGGCATCAGCTTTGAATCGCTGCACCAACACACGGTCTAGTAGAGGCATGACAGACTTGATGGATTTGAAGGTAGCCTGGGCAGCCTTTCACAGAATCAGCTTGACAGCTACACGTCGTCGAGCACGCTCGCACTCACCATGAGGACGTCACGTCACAAGGAACGGATGTAAAGCAAAAAAAAAAATGAGCAAAGCTAGAGAAAAGAACGTTTGGTCGACTTTTTGCCTCCGAATTGTTTGGTCGAACCAAACAAGGTCATGTGATCAGCTTCGCTCATGAACACCACGTTGTGCAAAACTTCTACAACGTCCTTTTCATTGATCTCGCCGATCAGTTGACCGAGGATGCAGGACTTTATGTGTATACCGGGACCGGAAGAACACTTCGCAAGGAAAACTCGCACACTTCACACAAGTATCAAGTGTACAAATTCATTTCGCACCAGAAAAGCTACTGGTCACGGACTAGTCTTGTCCAAAATTTATCTACTAAAACAACAACACTAGGTTGAAAGTCGAAAATATACCTATGCACATCGCATAAACGACAAGAGAATGTGTGCCGAAAAATTGGTGTAGGTCTCCGATGATGAATCCAACAAATCCAGGTATCGCTAATGCGGGACGTGGTACGAAAATGGTGATGACAATAGGTTTCAATGAGAAAAAAATGATGGTGTGTGCGTGATGCATGCGATGCTGAAGTGCGGTGACAACGGAGGTGAGAAATACGACCGACTTGGCATCCGCGGACAGGTGTACTCACAACGAAGTTAATGTGTTAGTGCGGAGGCGCCTCCCTTCCCCCCCCTCTCTCCAATGCATGAGCCCATTAGCTGAGCATTCATGCGATGACGCAGGAGTTGCTGCCGTAGCTTGGGCCACCGCTCGAGTAATCGACGGGAGTCGACGAGTTGCTCTCATCATTCGCGGCGCTGGTGAAGATGGACTCGAAGATGGTGGTGAAGAAATCCATGTGTGATGAAGATGACGGTTTGCGTGTGGTGATCGAAACGAATATGAGGATGCAAGAGAGGTCTCGAAGGTAGGACTCGTAGATGAGGCTTTTGGAACTGGAGGAGCAAGATCACTTTCGTCAACCTCTTTTATAGCAAGTCGCCTCCAAGATGAGAGAACTCGTGCGTCCTCCCGTTACAATAGTGTGTGAGGTGATCCGAACAGGCACATACTCTTTGCGTCGTGACGGCCTTCAATCAGTGAGCTCATTTTTTAGCGAAACCCTCAAAGAAGTAATGGCAGACAATAAGATGGACTACTTTGAGATAACTACACCCATTGCGACGTGAGATCACCTCATATTAATTGTCAGTACCCATCACAATAAGACCCATCCAAATGCGGCAAGTCTAGAGTTCGAAGGTTGATTTGCCGGTCCCGCTTGCCCGCAAACCTTTGGACCGGGACTCAACGTGGCCTACGGAACAAAGTGCTATACATATGTAGTGACTAATAACCATCGGTTGAAGACAAAAGGAACGGAACTCACCAACACTAAAAACATACTAGCGGGACATCAATGTGTTTCCGTTGCAAAGCCGCGGCGCCATCGTGCAGAGCGAGACTTCATCGATCAACTTGTTGCGAGCGGATCCACCATACTTGGTCGTGCCCCTTTGAAGACATGTAGGTTCATTTCGGAGGTGTTCCTCTTCCCTATCGTGCCTTTCACCTCCTTAATCTGTTACTGGTGTCAGAAATACCCGATGCCTGGTCACACTGACGAGTGTTTATTATTAAGAAAGGCACATCCACCCATTCCATCATATCATGGATCCGACGCGTGGTGGCCGACGGGATATTTCAGGTACCCACCTAGACAAAAAAAAAGGAATATCCTGAGAGCTGAAGGTAAACATAAGCGTCGGTCTTCTGACCAAACTAATTGTCTTGACGCCATGAATGGGTAAGGGACGTGCGTATACCCTGATCTATGTTTTTTTCCGGTCAGGTCCTGGTCTGACCCGCTGCGTGGGACGGACCGGATCCGAGGGTAGTTCAGGAACGCGGAGAAATGTTGCGCAACCATACTTGCCTGCAGGATGGGAATGTGAAAAAAAAGGTAGAGATATGGCTTCATCGTCCATCTCTTCGAAGTGGGAGTGTCGTCGGTCTATCGCACTCCCACGACAAACGACTCCAGGTCCTTTGATTGTATTCGATACGGTCGGTGGTGGCTTCAAAGGTTGGCCATACAGTCCTCACCTCAATGTTGTGCGGTTCGATGCCTGATAAATGGCCAATCCATGACTGGACACGCAGGATTGGGTGCAGAGGGCTCTTCCAGGTTGGTCATTACTCCATGTATGTGCTCTTACCCCCGTAGATGTGTTCAAGTTTTCAAGCCAGATCGACCACGGGAGCGGACAGCCTGCAAGCACCATCGGTCTCCGTAGAAGTCCAAGAACCACGACATCGAAGTGTAGTTGTTGGCTGATCCTCGGACTCGACGACTAACATCGATCCTCCATGCCATTGTCTTCGTGAATAGAGGCCGACTGCGGACGCTGAACGACGTTCCAAATCCTGCTAAGTTGATTCTTGCGGATGCAAGTCGCATGAGTTACCATTCTATTCAATGGAAGTAAGTCAAAAATGGAGGTTTATCAGATCCCCTTTTGTGACCCGCGTGAGCAGACTGACAAGTAGCTAGCAATGTCTGACGCTGAGGCCGAGAGGTCTCAATCCAAGATCAAGATGTTGCTAGCCAGAGCCCCATGCCACAGGCGCACCAGCCTGCCAGGGATAGGCGACATAAATGAGCCGATGACTCAATTGTGACATGGAATCGGCAGATACCTTCGGTATTTGCCTGTGTAACCATCACCGACGGCAACCACTAACCTATAAGTAGGTTGACACTGGCAGAACTAGACTCCATCGTCAACTGACGACGAAGATCGGATGAGTCTGGCGACTGCCAAAGAGAATATGTTTTCCTGCTCGAATCGGTCTCGAGTACAGCCGATATGCAGCCCAGCGATCTATCTCCGTGGCACTTTTTCGGGTTAAGAGTTCATGAAACTATGTAAAGTAGTGTTCGACATACGCTCGCGGTTATGATATCGTAATTGTGTGTCAAGTTGTTCGCTGCCGCACGGTTGTTGGGTGATCGATGATCCTGTGGTGGTATCAAAAAGCGCTGTAACTAGTATCTACTGTACCAGGGGAATCGCCATTGGTTTTGGTTTACTTTGTAGCAAGGGGTGCCACATTGTCCAAACAAAGCCACACAGCCGTCTCAGTCATCCTGAGCCATCAACCAACCCCGAGAGACCTCCTCAGCACTCGAGCCACTTGTCATCTTTCTCTTTTACTCCCATCATCCCATAGAGAAAGACAAAAGTTTGACAGTTTAAAGATTACTGGCTACATTTTATAAACAACAAGGCTCATTATCGAAGATCTCGATTTGTCGCACCCGTCACCTAGCAAACCGCGATGCGAGAAGCGAACTTTGCTTTTCCAGCCCAGAACAGGGCTTGTGTGTGCATTTCTTCCCAACTTTACGACAGAAGAGGTCCGCTCTCTCTCTCTCTTTCTACTTTTTTTTTTGTCTCATTTTAATGCTGCCTGTAGCACTCGACACCACCTCTCCTTTACCGCTATTTAACTCTCTTCACCATCTCACCTATTTAACCTCGACTTCCCCACGAATACGCGAGATCATGACCATGGATGGCGGTCTGGAGCGTCTCGTGCGCATTCTCCACGACTTTTGCATGTGTCCTCCCCCGCCAGAAAACCCCAACGTCATGTATGGTCTCGCTCCCCCAACCTCACGTCCTCCGAAACCCGTACCCACGCTTAACCCGCCCACGTTCGATAAACATGCCGCGTACCGTTTTTCGCTTGCCTTTCAATGTGTCGTGAATATCGGCGTGAGAGGGAGCGAGCCAATCCGAAGCCGAGTCGTCCAAGCGGGGACACTGGATGTCGTCGGTTGTATTCTCGAAGCTTGGTTGGCCAACAAAGGGTTTGCGGTTGGTCCGAGCACGAGCGCTACGGGTTTGCCGAGGGAATCGCGTGAGCAGCGTCTCGCCAGGCGACAGGCACTGGCGGAACAAAGACAAAGGGATGGCGCTGCCGAACTAACCCGGGCTTTGCAAAGGCAAATCGCCGCCGAGCAATTCGCCCGTCAGGAGCATATCCATGTCAACGCCAATGCGAACGGTAACATCGATGAGGTAGATCATGATCTTTGTTGACAAAGTTCGGGTACTGACGGTTCCTTTTTCAGGATGTCCCGATGGTGGACATTTCGGCTGATGGAACGATTTCCGACATTTCCATCATCGTAGACGGGACATCGCAACCAATGTCTGTCTCAGTCACATCACATCAACGGCCATCATATAGCCGACCCTCATCTTCATCGTCACGCGAGATCGATACTGACACCTCCGCCGAAGCCTCGGCCAATGCAACGCCATCATCCAGAACGCCTACCGCTACAGTCATGGTGAACGGTCGTGAACGTAGTGGCACGATCATCGGTCGTCCCATGTGGGATGATCCACCTGGCACCCTCACGGTCAGGTCCCGCCCGCTCCGCACTCGTACACGAATGCCCACATCTCCCGATGAATCCACGGACAACTCCCGTCCCGAGACGGAAACTGAAGACGACGGTGACGTTGATATGGACCAATCACACGATACCGACGATACCAGTGTCTCTATGCACGTAACCCTACCTCGTGCTCCCCGACCACCTGCTCGTTCAATAACTCAGCGCCCACGACGCACGGTAGGAATATTAGCCGGTGGACCAGAAACGGCACCTTTGGAGATGAACGCCGATGCGCATATTATTATCAACCATGGGCAGGGTGCCGGCGTGGACGGCGATGGTGTTGGCGTGGTTGGTGTGGAGGATGGCATCGTGTCGCTGGAACCCAACGACGATTTCGCGATGGGTGCACCGCCTGGAGCTCCTGGTGCTATGGATGACACCACGCCACGGAACATGCTTGGCATGGATGCGCCGGTGCTGGATAGACGCACGCGCACAGCCCCTGATGCAACGCCCCGCGCGACGGTGGTAGCGCTTCCACCCTCCGATCCTGCCGCTCTTGTACCTGGTGGTACAATACTCGGCGCCACGGTAGGCAACCGCGATCACACCGCAGTTCAACCAGTTCCCACAGCCTTGGGACGCACGCCCAGTCACGTGCATCAGCATCGTGAAGCTGATTCAGGGCCCTACAAGGACGAAGACGTGTTACTCAGTCTCCAACTCTTGGCCTACCTGAGCAAGTATCCGCATGTCAGACAAGCGTTTTACAAGCAGCGTGTGTCGTTCCATCCTGCTGCGGCCAATCTCCCGCCCAACCGTGCCGCTCCACAACCTTTAGCCGGCCCAAGCACGGTGCGGGCTGCGCCGCCCCAGCCCGTCAAGGAAAGCCACGGGTTTTTCCGTGCGTTCACGTCCGCTACTGCAAGAGGGAAGGAGAAAGAGAAGGCACCGGCTACGGGTTCTGGGGTGACGACTCCGACGGTTCCACAACGGATGACCAATGTCTTTTCCCTTGTCGAACGGTTCACGTTCCGACCCAGTTCATCTGAGAACGATTTGCCGAATCCTCCTCCAAAACTTCCACCAGAAATTCAGTATTGGGCTGGTGTTATAATGAGGAACGCATGTCGAAAGGACGACAGCAGGGGTGGAATTCGGCAGTGTGCCAACAGTGAGCCCCTTTCCTTTGCACTGGGTCGTTGGGTTGTTCATTGTCGGCTTTTCTAGTGCTTTGTGGTAAATGGGAATCGTACCCTCGAGAATTTGCCAAGTGTCGGCGATGTCGAAAAGCAAAGTATTGTGGAAAGGAATGTCAGAGTACGGCATGGAATGAGGGACATCGGTTTTGGTGCAGTGCCAAGGATGGAGAAGATGCCGAAGAGTTTGCACACGATTATATGCAAGGGATAGATGGGGTCGATGAAAATGCTGCAGCACGCGCGGAAAGACGAGCAGAGAGGGAGCGTCTTACGCGAGAAAGAGCCGTGGCAGCGGGGATATCGATTCCAGTCAATCAAGTTCAACTGGTACCCCCAAACGTACCTCCTCCCGCGCCTTCACAACTACCGAGACAACGCGTAACGGCGTTGCCCCCAAACGTCCCCCAACCTGTACCTTCGCCGACGTCGCCCGCGTTTGTGCAACTGCGCAATCGAAGGAGAGCAGAGACTGTCTCTGGGGCGACGACCGTCGTTGGGACGACTCCCCAGGGACGGCCAGTGTATCGGCACGAAGTTGCATGGCTCTCTGATGGTCGGGGACGGGATTCAGATGAAGGCGCTGGTGGTGGTACTCCTGGGCCAGCGCATCCACATGCACCACTAACCAACATGATCTGGGAAACGGCTCCGCAGAGCGGTAACGACATAGTATTAGGGTGACCTCTTCTTGTCGCAGCTACTGATACATTCTTTTGATGGATCTTTGTTTCCTTTTTTTTTTTTTTCGAACCTGCCCACTTCATTGACTTTCTTTTGAAAGCATCCCATGGTTCAGCACACCGCTGTTACTTGTCTATATAATACGCAGCTGCGTCGCACGCTTCATCATCCACTGTCCGAGAACCATCTTCTGGTCGACTCCATACACCAAACGGTCCCGATCCCCGCACACTGTCACTACTATTTCCACACATAAATGTTGCGGACTTTGTTTCCTCTGTCAGCAATTCAAGGTCAGTACTACTACTTGCCATTTGTCTCAATACCACACATACCTGCTACATGATGTCACAGCCAGTTACTACTTGCTGGGTTGGTAATCATCCCTAGCTTGCTCTCCAGTAACGTATATATGTTCTTTACATTTCATACAATCATCAAGTTTTAACATAAATTATAATGGCATTCCATTGGACGCGGTGAACGGAAGCGTGTGATTTCATTGAGGGAGAATGTTCCCACGCCTTCTTCCTACACCTCCCGCTCTACACACGCCATAACATACACAAGTGAACTTGCCAATGTCTGTCCGTGCCATCGGTCTTGCCCCCTCCCTTAGGCGAGCGGTGTTTGCCCCCAAGTTTGGTGCGTGATGCGACGCATTCCGGGTCTCTTGAGTGCTCACCTTGCACGTCGTCACAGCTAGAAACCAGCTCGCCTTGCGATCTGTGCTCGTCACACGGTATCCCCTTCGTCTTGTGTAACTCTCCAAACTGACTCATGATCTGTGTCTGTGTCTTAGTGGCGTACAGACCCAATCGCTCCCGCCCTCGGCGTCCCAAGAAATCTTGAACCAACAGCGCGCACAACGGCCCTCGAGTCCTCATTTTACCATTTACCAGCCGCAGTTGACATGGTTAGGTTCGATCGCGCACCGCGTGTCGGGTGCGTCGTTGAGCGCGCGTGCGTTTTTCTTTCCGTCCGTCTCTCACGTGCTGGGTCTCGATGCTGATATCGATGCATGCACACCACACAGTGCTCTACGGCTTTGCGCTCGCGTACCTCGGTGCCCCGGGTCTCTTTGACAGCGCGACCGTCCTCGCGTGCGTGGCGGGCCTGCCCGTGTACGTGAAGACGACGGCCAAGGTGATCCTCGCGGCGCCGTTTGCGTTTCACAGCTGGAACGGCGTCCGGCATCTCGCGTGGGATTTGGGTCGATGTACGTTCTCTCGTTCTTCGTTTTTCGTTCGGGCTGACGACATCGGTCAAGTCGTGAGCGTCAAGGGGGCGTATCGTACTGGGTATGCGGTGTTGGGTGCGACGGCGGTCTCGACGGCGTACCTCGTGTGGTGGTGATGCTGTTTGATTCCCATGTTTTGTTCATAAAGTGTGCGGAAAATAGAAAAAAAAAGGGGGGTTGGATTTGTATTGCTGCCATGCTCAACGGGGGCGCTTTCATTTTGCTGGTGTTCGTTTCTCTCGGTATGCACGAGCGATTGCCAGTCTGGGTGGCGGCATCGAGCGTCGATAAGATGGGGGGAGGGTTTATTTCCGGTGGGAAATGTCCCTGTCGAAGTCGAGATGGTTCGAGTCGTGCTGCGCAAGTACAGCGGGGCTTGGAAGATCGTACGACTCGTTGGGAGTCAGGGGTGTGGGGACGTGGCGAACGGTTCAAGGAGGAAAGGCAACCTCATGGCCTTTCACGACGGTTTTTGCCTCGCCTCGGCTCATGAGCGGTCTGGTCATCAGAACTGGACCCTTCGGCGCTCGTGAACCTATGACCGGAATTTTCACGCTTGTTCGGCTGCATACACTACGACTGCGTCCTCATGCCGTCGTTTCATTAATTACTGCATGGGGCGTGCCCACTTATTTCAGCAATGGAGTCGCCTCATTTTGGGACAAGTTCTGCTTTGCAATCCGAATCATCATCTGTTGTAAAACTTTCTTCCTGGACACACGAGACAAACGTTTTGTTCGAAAGTGGCAGCGCCAAGTTCGTCGCTCGCAATTCTTTCCTGTTTCGTGTGGATGATGATATCATTCCTCGGCGATTGCCGACCTATTATGCTTTGTGGTTCTCACGTCACCTGCGACGTATGGATCCATTCTTTTTGCGTTTTTAACTAGGCGACGGTAAAAATCGACAACACCCCTGGGTGTTATCGATCAGGCATGCACTCCTCACTTGTCAAGCAAATATTGGTGAGCTCGTCGGAAGAGAGAACAGTGATAAGGGTGACGTGTCAACCCAGGTGCTTCCATTGTCAGCCTATCACAGGACATGATTGTAGACCGCAGTTTGGATTTGACGTCCCTAGCCGATCGGCATGTGCGTTTGTTTGGCTGTGAAATCAAACCAGCGCCCACAAACCACCCCATTTCCAGTAGTCCCCTCCAAGTTGGTCGAACAAAAGAGCATGCACTGTCCTGCAGCATAAAACCCCGTCCTCAAGTCATCAGTTCGACGCCATCCGATCTGTACGAAAACACCCACCAGCGGGATCGAAATGTCTGACATTAATAGTACGTCACCCTCTACATATCTCACTACGATCCGTTCCACGCGCTCGTCTCACCGCTTGTCCAGCCCTCGACCCCACCACCACCTCGGAAGTACCGTTTCCGGCGGCACTCGACCCGGTCCAAGTCCCACCCGGTCATTTCCCCATCGAAGTCGTCCAGTTTTGGCGCGGAGAATACAGGCGTGGTCACCCCTTGCCCCTGCACTGGTCCATCCTCGTCCGTACCGCCGCCCACCGGGGCAACACCCACGAGATCGTCGGCGACATGAACACCTTTGCCACGCAAGACCGCTTGGACGTCCCCCTCGGTCGGACTGGGGGCGGCAGCGCTGGTAACGACGACTGGCGGGGCAGCCACGTCGTCGGGCACATCTCGCCGAGCCGGCTGGACGATCTGCTGAACCACATCGCGCTCGTGCCGGTCGTACGCCATCGGTGGGGGTGGAACTGCCAGAACTGGGTGTACGACGTGTTGGCGGGGCTCAGGGAGCCGGACATGTATGCGGACGCGACGCTGACGTTTGGGAAGCTGCAGACGCAGATGCGGTATCTGTTGGAGGCCTGGGAGGTGGGGGACATTTGATGATTGTGGTCGGACGTGCCAGAGGTTGTGGAGGTTGTGTATGTACATGTAGTATGAAGCGTTTAAATCTGTACCTTGAGGCTATACGGCCAACTGAATCACCGAGTTGCTCCCTTTGAATTTGGCGATCGTTCGCTCGGGCGACACAACAGCCGACTAAATCACTCGTTGCAAACAAGACTGACCAAGGTGACAGTTTGTTGGTTCCCATAACAAAAAAAAAAGGACACGACTACCGAAACATGACTCGGGGGACAACCCGTAAAAGTTTGCGAATAGGACGAGCCTACCCAATCCGATATAACAAACTCAAGAAGCTTGACCGAAAATGTCGTCCGTCAAGTACAATCAAATCCTATCACATTCCATCCTTGAAATTGAGGACCTGCTCCCTTGTGTCATATCGGTGATTTTGCAAGTCAGGCAAAGCCTCTCTCTGCAGTGGTAGGATTGGACTCACGATGTATTTGCAACATTCGGAGGTGGTCCCCGCGCGAGGGTTCTTCGAGCACCCTGATCCAACCAAGAAAATATCCTGGCCACACACGGGTCAACCGATACGGCTCAACACAGAAAGTACCACGACTTACCAAGTATGTCCACTTCTCGCAGTATACTGATGTGCAGGAAACATCGTTTACGGGGCTAGTGTCGCCTGCGGCAGCAACGGTGCCAGTGACAGCAAGTACTATCGCGATGAAAACAGAGTCGAGACGTGCGAGCATGATCTAAAGAGGAAGAACGCGCCTTGTCCGTAGAGGATGGGGATTCGAACGACGAACAGGCAGGCCCTTTTTGTACTGTCTTGCATGCATCGCCTCACTCAGTGACCGCCCGACAGGTCACAAAGTGTAGGATGGCACAACTTACGCTTGACCGAATCAAGAAGGTCGTATGACTTGTATGCGCCAGATGAATCTGTTTGGCCATTTCGTGGGATGATGCCTGAACTGGGCTGATGGCCTATCTGCGCAGCGGACGGTGACGCGAACGCGTACCGAATTTTACGCCTGTATGCTGCCAGTGACCATGTCCGCACGTGCCCGTCTCAAGCACCATGTCCGAAAGCGGCTCCTCGACGCACTCGTCAGAACTTGCGCGAGCGCCTACCGTCGACCAAGACACCCAATCCAGACGGCGCTTGACCACGTTCAGCAAGCATTCCGTACGTCCTCGGATCGCGGAAACGACAACCTGACGGCGATATGAACGCTGGCGTGTTTTGCCACGCAGGACCGTTTTTGACATCCGACGTATTGAATCATATCGCGCTCGTGCCGGTCGTGCGGCGTTCTCGGATGGGGGTACAACTGTCACGATGGGTTGCAGGGGATCATTCGTCCTGTGATTTGTATCGGACGACAAAGCTGACCTTTGCGAGACCACTGAGGGTGCAGAGGGGGCTAGAAAAAATAAAATTGGTGTCCAAGGCTGGGGATGACTATAAAGTTCGCATCCCCACGCCAATGCCTGGTTCTGTCCGTCTTGCACGTCAGACGACGACGGCCTGGTAGTATCGCACGCACTACGTCTCTGCAGCACACAGGCTCAATAGGATTGCGCTGTTCACAGACGGCTCAGCGAGGTTCGATTACGGAGGATTCCGCCACTTACCGGTCAAAGGAGGTCCGAGTCGCAGCATACAGTCATCATCGATGCGTGTCACAATGTCATCCACAGCGACGACGGCACATTGTTGCAATGATAACAAGTATGTACATAATGCAATGGAAGCAGACGTACGAGCATGATCCGAAACACGTACATAGTACTTTGATCCAGAGGTGATATGTATCACGATGGCAGCCCTTTTATATAAGTTCGCCAAATTCATAGTCGGTTAAATATGATTTAATACTTACATCGGGCACACTGCTACCGTACCAAGAAGCCTAGCCTGGGCCGAGAGAAAAAGGCCGCGGTGCATTGAGTTAAAGTGTCCTTGCTTACTGCTGTGTTTGTGTGACTTTGCAGCCGACTGTTATGGTTATCCGGGCGGGGCGACACTTACGTTGCGTTTTCGAGGAGGCACACTAGAGTCCAAGTACGTAGTACCACTATGTGATGTTGAACGAGGACTCAGCTGATTGGACCGGGATTCGACTGCATCGTACGGCACTGAATTCCCTATACAAATGCCAACAAAACAGCGCTCGGGAACGTTGGCTCGCCAAACGCAACGTATCATACTGGTTCTTCGGCAACAACTGTAACTTCTGTTGGAACAGAGCTTCAAGACTTCCCTGGAACGGTGCGGAACGAGG
>JBBPTB010000218.1:0-29479 GCA_038093875.1 Boletus tylopilopsis | reverse complement strand
AACGAGACTGAAGGCGTACCCTTGCGGGGTATCTTGAGAATGATTCGTTCGGAGGAGGCGGACGAGACAGATCTTGGGTTGTCTGTGTCGCTGTGATTAGGTCTGATGAGTACACGAACTCGTGAACTAGGAGGAACGAAAAGACGCTCGCCTGGAGACCGGAACGCCTTTGGGGTGCTTTTGTAGGTGTATGCGGATAATGTCTTCAGTCTTGCCAATGGCGTGAACGACTTCTCGCTGCGGAACATGACGTAGGTGTGAGTGGATAAGGATCAAGGACGGAACGCGCGTGCATACCTGGGCGAGGGACTGAAGTTGCGTGCGACTGAGTTCACGAAGCTTTGGGTTATCCAACGTGAGCGCCATGAGAAATCGCCAATGTCGATAACGAAGGAAGGGGGGCAAAGGAATATTTGTAGGGAGCACGTCCAGGTGGGTAGTCCTTGCTCTTGTTTACGGGTTCCACATCCAGGAGTTGGACCCGGCCGGCCCCGACACAAAGCAGCGCAAGGCGCCATGTCCACATGTCTCACCACTGCGTTGTTTGTCGGGTCCACACTTGTGATATCCGCAGAGTCTCGGGATTGTCCACTTGGCGGGTCGGGTTAGCCTTGACAGACTGAACCATTCTGCATGTAGCGCTGCCTCGAATACGATGTCAGAAGGGATGATATCGTGCTAAGTTTTACCATCGGCCTATTCCAATCTCAGGGACTGTTGAAATTGTGTTGCTTTGACGTCGCCCCAAATTGGGACCTCGATCGCTTACATGATTGCTGTGGGTCCAGGTGGTAGTGGTGGTATTGTTCTCGTTTATGATCCACTCCGACACGATTTATATTGTAAAGTTACACACCTGTATCGTCTCAAATCACTTCCTTTCCTCCCGTCCATCAGCATCAGCGAAAGACCCTTTCAAACCAATCCAACATCGCACGGGAGCATGGTTCATCTTCGATCCAAGGGAAAGGCGAAGGCTGGAGCTCCGGAAGCAGTCCTGAAAATCAAAGCAACGGTCCCAAAGACGTCTACAACGACGACGACAACGAACGATGAAGATCTGAGCGAGGCAGCTCTCCGAAAGTTGTCTCGTCCCGAGCTTCAGAAGCTCGCCAAGGTATGCGTCGCTCTCTCGCCCCGAGGCTCGTGCCCACGACACACAGGCCCACAAAGTGAAAGCAAACATGAAGAGCGAGGTGATCATTCAACAGTTGTCGAGGGCCCAGGTACCCAAGAAAGCAAGGTAAGCAGGGGGCCGATTGCCTTGAAATGATGCATTGATGCCACACAACACAGACCCGCCGAGGATGATCCTGAAGAGGGACCGTCGCGAAAGCGATCAAGGAGAGAAGTTGTGTCGGAAGAAGCTGCAACTTTACCTCCTGGGAGTCAACCGGCGCCCCAAGACGCCCAACCCAGCCACACCAAGAAGAGCGCCCAAGATAGCCATGCCGATCCCGTAGATCGATCAGCGCCAGAACCTGCGCCATCACTTCCACGGTCGACATCTCCAGGGCGAGAAGCACCCACCGTGCTCTCGTATGACCGCGATTTGTTTAGCGGCACGGAATCTGAGATGACGGAGGAGGAACAGCGGGATTTCGACACGCCCGTTTCGTCGCGCGGAGAGACGCCTCCCGCCGCAAACGTCAACGACCTCAAACGCTGTGTCACGATCATGCGGCAAATTTCTGAACAAGACGTCTCCCTGTTGGATAAAGTGACAGATATACGCGAGACTGCTGCGAAGCTTCGCAAAAAAGCAAGGGATGTTCGGGACCTTGTCAAGGCAGAAAGCGGACGAAGAGAGAGGATGGAAGCTTATTTTCGATATTGGCAAGAGATCGAACCGACATGGGACAGACGGTGGTTGTATGAAGAAATGCCGAATCAAGACGAGCCAGCTAGGTCGGTGTCATGTTCAAAAAAAAAGTTTGCAGGTGGTGTTGACTAACTCGTCCCGTACAGAGCTGCGGGGCCGTCAACAGTGCCAGGCGATCAGCAACCGTAAGTAGCGCGCACATGAAATGGATTTCGTGCTAACCCATTTTCATCAGACCTAGATCAATGGTACCACCAGAGGAGGCGAGGCGAAGGAGACAAGCGATTCTTGAAAAGCAACAGGCAGAACAACGCGAACTCGAAGCTTGTCATTAATTTACTACTTACTTACGGTCCGAGTCATAACTATGCTTAGCAAAAGTAATAATTATTTTGTCAAGTACTTAGTATATTAGTCATCATACTCCTTCTTTGCCAATCACCGTCGTCGACCTTTACCGTTTACTTTCAACCAGACATGCCTTTTGGCCTCACAATTGGGACTGAACGTGCCAATGCTCTCCAAGTCCGTACAACTTGGCTTTTTTTTCACTTTTTTTTTTTGGTTGACTGAGCCTTTTTTTTTTTCACAGAATGCGATACAGGACGAGCTCATGAAGCGGGGATTCAGTCCCGATGCTGGTCAGTCCACCAGAGACTTTTCCATCCTCCCAGACGCTTATCAAGGCGGTTATTCAGACCCGGTCATGGCGGAGTATATCACTATCATGATCATAAATAACAAAACTGCTGGTACGTCGCTTTGGACCATTGGTGGGATCTAGACTGACATAGTCTGCCACTACAGCTCAAATAACATCTGAGCTTGAGGATTGTAAGAACTTTATGCCTTTACGACACTTGCGCCCAACTAACTCTCATTGTCTCTTCGCTCTAGTAATTGGAACAGACTTTGGTTCGTGCGACCTTTCTCCCTTCCTATTTTCGTATCATCATTGACTGTCAACCATTTTCCAGATCCCAGTTTCACAGATTGGTTATTTGTCGAAGCAGCTAAAGGAGCTCCGGAGTCAGAAATACCACTAACATCATCGTCCACATCCACTTCACTCACGTCAGCGACCACCTCGAAACCACATGCCACATCTGAAATCCCCGTTCACTCACCATCCTCGACAACTGATCACCGACGGCCAACTAATACTCGCCCTGGACCGCAAGGCGGTACCCCACTCTATCAACAAGCGCTCTCCTCTTCCCTTGGTCATGGGCAGAAACGAACTGCATCCGTACGGTCACCCTCACCTACTGGGCATGGCCCATCGAAAACGCGTCGTATGGACGTACCAACAGGCCCTCGTGCAATGCAAAGCGGTGGTACAAGAGTCGATGTTTCTCCAGCTGCGAGCGGAAGGAGTCTATTAGACCGTGTAGGTGGAAGAAATGGCGCGCACCAACCATATGCGCGCGGAGACGAAATACAAGCTCGCATCGATGCTGTCACGAATGGTGGTATCCCCCCCGCGGCCACGCCCGACCCCACCCTCATGATGGGTTTCCAGAACGGTGTTGGAATAGATATGACCGCGGCCGGTGTGAACGCGAACTCGTTGATGCTGCAGGAGATGATGATGAACCAGATGGCGCTCATGGCTCAAATGGCCACCTCGATGGGTATGCTCAATCCTGCCACAGGGCAGATGATGGGTGGCGGTTTCCCAGGGATGCCACAAGGAGACATGAACATATACCAAGGAGGCGGCGCATTTAATCAAGGACAAGCACCGGCACATGGGGTGAATGGCCGAGGGAGGGGTGGCGGACGGGGTGGAAGAGGCCGTGGTGGAGGACCGGGACGGGGTGGTTTTACTGGGGCATCACCCGCACCATCCTCGGAATCGCCTACTCCCACTCAAAATCAAGTGCAACCTCAGCCTCCATCCGAGATCGGTGCAAGTCAGCCCATCGAGCCTTCCGTGCCCATCTTCGCACCAACACCGACACCTGCCTCCATACAACAGTCACCTCCCGTTCAGCGACAACGGACATCGTATGCGCTACCGGAGCGTCCCCAATCTCCAACATTGTGCAAGTTCGCTACCAAGTGCACGAACTCACAGTGTAGGTATTCACATCCTTCGCCAGTTGCCACTGCCGAGAGTGGCGTGGTACTGAGCACGGATGCATGTGAGAAGGGCCGAGATTGTAAAGATAAGGATTGTATTAAATCTCATGTTAGCCCGGCAGTCAACGCACCCGGTATGCAACCATCTTTGTTTCCGTTTTGTTCCTCCACTTATTTAATCCTTTTAGGCGCCGAAACCCAAAAACCACCCTCAACCCACCCCCACCCCCAAACGACGCCAGTTTACTCGGGGGCACCTCCCAATCCAACTCCCTGCCGTTTTGGGGCCTCCTGTACTCGTCCCAACTGCACATACTCACACCCCCCACGTCCGGGCAGCACTCACTTTAATCAACAATGTCGTTTCGGTGCTGCATGCACTCGTGCTACTTGTCCATTCCAACACCCGGAGGGTCGCGTGTTGCCGACGTCGTTCCATCGCGGCCTCTCCACCAATGGTCCGTTGGTAAATGTACCAAACCCCGAGACAGGTAGCATGGGCGGAAGTGTGCATCGGAGCATGACGTTTAACATTCCAAATAAGAGCACGGGCACTACAGATGATGTGAAGGAGAAATTGGAAAGGCAAATCAAGGAGTTGGAAGCCACGAAGAAGGCAGTTCAAGATGCCGAAGCTGCGGCGGCGGCAGCTGGGAAGAAGAATGACACCAAGCCAGCTGTTCCTATCGCCGCTTGACATAACCTTGTCGCATTTCTCGTTGCCACTCTTCCGACCGCCAACATTCGAGCTAGATGCAATGCTCGGACACCAAAAATTTAATTGCTTCTGTTTGTTATCGCTTCTATTTTTTGGCCAAATTATGGTATAACTGGGATCTTTTGTTTCCCTGGTGGCCTTGATCGCATATTGAGAAACCTCTACATGTGTATGTAGTATCTATATTGCATTCGCCGAGCTGCATCGTCGCATGTCCTTTTTCCTTTTTTTTCCTACGTAACCTTTCAAAGCTGTATTAGAACGGGGATGGAGATGGAAGAACGGAATGCCATGTTGCTTTGGGGGGACGCCGCCGAAAAGGAGGCGGTCGTCTTTCGTTCATCCACCAATTCTCTTAGTTTGAATCGTGGTGCAGCGTAATGCAACTGCCCTAAGTGTTCAGACCACATCACCATGTCCAGTATGGTCAGTCTACCTAAAGAATCTAATAAACAGTTTTACCCTGGTGACTTGCTCAATCAATACATGTTGAAAAAGGTATGTACGATCATGTTATGTTCAACCACTTGGTTTCAGTTATTGTACTGTGAGTATCGGGATACTAGCATCTGAATGTTTTTAATGCCCATTTTGGGACTCACTTTTTTGTCTCTAAGGCACCATTCCTACAATATACTTACAATGTCCTCGATTCATGAAGGCACGGCCGGCTCGCAGAGGCTGAAGTGAATATTGCAGCCGCGAACGTACGAGAGCTTTATTGACGAGTGCACGGTGGTTTTGGTACGTAGAGATTGTCTGCGTCAATGTCGGACTTGGCGATCGACGATGCTGAAGAGGTGTGTCCTGAATTGCTCCCCAACCCAATATGCTCACTTTCAACATCCCAAGTCCATTGAGAATCGACCGTCTGTAATTGGCTATATTGCGAAGAGTGTCGCACTCATCGCGAGTGGACAAAAGGAGGGCGGTTGTCGCGTGTTCGATTTGGCATCCATGCACTGCGACCCAACCGACGTGGATCGTCCCCTTCTGATCAAGGTATGTATCTGTTGTATGACTCAACAGTGGTTCCCCCCTGTGTACTTGCGTTGCGCAGGCTGTCGTTCTTTTTATGGCCGGAAAGCACGACAGGCCGTGTTGCGCGTTGGCGACCTGATTGATACAGTACAATCTACTACGTAGTTCAGGTACGTGCACAAAACACCCCACGCGATAATTCCACATCTGACATCACCTGCAGGCATACATGTATTCTCTCCTTGGAAAGTCGTGTATGGAGAGTGAGCTCACGTTTACTCATTTATCTTTGTCCATCTAATCTTTTTCGTAAGATTTCGCACGAAAATGTCTCTCGAAGCAAGTCGGTGTGCCGATGCTTCAGGCAGCACTCAGTTCACCAACGCGATCAACCCTCTTGACGGAGTGGGCGAAAGCGACATTGGCAAATCACTCATGGAAAGATGCTTTGGTGTCCGCAGCCAGCGTGAGTACTTCTACCTTGATGCAAGTCGTGGGGGGTGGCGCCGTTGGTTTGGAGTTTGTGGTTTCAAGATCCACGGTCTACCGGGTTATATATGAACGTCTCGAAACAATGGAGCTCGCAGCTTATGCTGGCGACTGTTTCCACCAACTAGCTGGGGAATTGATAGAGCTGACGTGCATGGTGAACAACTAGAATGGGTTTTTGGTGAATGACCTCCATATCGCATGGGCGAATGCTAAATTTCGATGTCGCTTCTCAGGGAAATTGGTGGGTCTTGGGGACGCGAACATGTCCTCCAAGCTACATGGTAGCGCTATCCCCCGTTACTCAGAAGCGCTGGCCCTCAATCCTGCTGCACCACAACTGTTGATCAGAAGAAGCAAGGTGTATGTCGCGGGTGGTTTGTGGGAAGAGGCCTTGAATGACGCAAATAAGGTGCATCGCCTTGTGTTGTGCAAGCCAGTTCCCATCGACAGACCGCTGATCAGGTGATCGAACTCGATCCACTGTCCCCATGGGGCCATGAGAGGAAGCATGCCGTGTTATAGAGATGGCAGACTATGACAATGCAATCAATGCGTTTGAGGAGATGCTTTCGAAGATGTCGCACTTGTCGATCCGGAGATTTGTGGTGAGGGTATCGATCACCTGCCAAGGTTTATCCTCTGATGTCACCCCGTAGACCACCATCGCCAGTACGTGAATCCGGGAGAGACGAGAGCAACGATCAGAGAGGCTGTTAAGAAAACGCTCCGCGACTCGCCACCTGTATTCATAGACACTGTCTTTGGCCAACTCCTTGACAAATCAGAGCAAGCTGCGTCATTCGAGTCGCTTCGGCCTTCAATAAACTCGTCTCCTCCATGACGACCCATATCGACCATGCCCGCATCGAGCAAGATGTTAATGGGTACTATCGCTATGCCGTGTTCTCGTACAAGTGGGAAGAGAACGAACCTCTGTTCGAGCAAGTCACACGGGCTGTAGTGTATGATCCCGAGGAAACACCCACGAACAACAAGCTTCGCATGTTTTGCAAGACCGTGCGGGATGTGGGGTTGCGTTGGGCTTGGAGCGATACCTTGGGGATGTTGCACCGGGACATCAGTATTGTTGCCGGGCTTCGTCCTGAGTGTGGGCGAGGCTACCTGATCGACCTCGACACGGTCATCTTTATACAAGACACGCAGAAGATTTTCACTTTCCTGAGCCCTATCAAGAAAACCGAACGGTACGTGCGCTGCCATCTCTCGGTCGACTTCGACTCAAGTATCCAGTGTACCTTTCCGCATATTTTCTATAACGTTCTCTTGCCAGTGGGTCACAAGCATACGCAAAACGATGATGCTAGAGTCCTTTCTCTACTCCCTTTTACTGTCCCTTTTTTTTCCTACATAGGACCCCTTGTTTCAGAGCTATGATGAAGCAGACCTTACCCATCTTGTGGGCAATACGGGCAAATTGCTCGCCATGAACACATCTCCGATCTCTGACGAGAGTCGCTGGAAGTCCCGAATTCGCGGACTCCCTGGAGGATAATCAGCCGAACTCCATGACCCGAATCAATTGAAGATGGCACACAACTCTCGGATGAAGAATTTGTCGACTTGCTGGACGAGTGGTTTAATGAATGAATACACCAATTGGCCCTCCACGCAGTAGTAATCCGCATAGCCACGTCACATTATGCAGGTGCGTCGGAATGTTTCTCTTTGCCAGAGGATGCTTAACTCACCCTGGCGCAGCTTTCTACAGAGCCATGCGAGTAGAGCCGTCATGCTGGTGTACCGATCGAAGTTCTTTAGAATACTGACGCATCGCGTAGGCGCACAAAGGCGAATTCTGATGTCTTGTGAGGGAAGTCGGGTCAATGATTTTGGCGACAATACCTGTTCGTGCAAGTGATTGCAGCCGAAACAGAACCTGGTGGAACAATGAACGCCGTTCAAATCCATTCATGTAGTGCATACAAATACAACTCTAACCAGCAACCAGCTCTCGAAGGAGGCGCGACTTTTGACATGCCTCAGGCTCTCCTCCCAACAAATTCCCTCCAGCTCTTCACCTCGCTTGGTACGTTACCCTCCTGATACCCTGCCAACCCTTTCCCATCACTGCCTATCTTGCGCCTCAGTGCCTCCACCCACAACACCGCACACTTGGCATTGTTCAACAACGGCAACCCAAAATCAACCGCGTTCCGACGTGCAACGTAGTCTTCATCTTCACGTCCTTTGCCACGTCCCTGCGCGAGGTTGATCACGGACTGAATGTCATGCTCGTCAAAGACTTCGCGGAGACGACGTTTGTCGGTTGTGGGGAAGAAGATCCGTTTGCAGGTCACGTGTGGGATGGAAGTCAAAGCACGTTCGATCGCGGGCGAGGAGACGTAGAGCTTGAAACCGAGTGAGTGAAGTGTTTTGGCGATGAAGGGGAGCTCTGGCGTTTGCGGCGAGCCGCCAATAAGCACACCGGAACGTGGGCGGGGAGGCCTGAAGCCCGTTGTGGAAAGTAAGGAGGCCCAGTATGCTTCGTAAACATCCGAGCCAAAGGAAGCCACCTCACCTGTGCTTGCCATTTCTAAGAGAACTCGTTAGTCAACAGAAGACAGAGAGAGAAAAGGATGATACACACCGACCCCAAGGAAAGGATCGGCACCGCCTAGTCGCGTCCAAGAAAACTGAGCAACCTTGATGCTCGTGTAGTTTCTCTTCTCCTTCATCAAGTCAATAGGCACAGGTACGTTGACACCGGTGATTGCAGCGGCAGCCGTCTCGATGAAGTTGTGTCCCAACACCTTCGAGACGAAGGGAAACGAACGCGATGCACGTAGATTACATTCGATAACCTTGAGCTCGTCTTCTTCACCGGTCGTGGAAGTGGGTTTCTTGATCACCTGCATGTTAAAAGGCCCAGAGATCTCGAATGCTCGAGCGACTCGTGCTGCAATATCCTTCAATCTATCGAGGTCGCGCTCGCCCAATGTATATGGAGGAAGGACAAGTGTCGCATCTCCAGAATGGACACCGGCGTTCTCGACGTGTTCACTGATAGCGTGTACTAGGAGCTGACCCTTGTAAGCAACAGCATCAACATCGATTTCCTGAGCGTTCGAGATGAATTTTGTAATGACGACGGGGTGAAGAGGAGAGACAGAGGATGCTGCAGTGAGTGTGTGGGAAAGCGCAGATTCTTCGTGAACGATGTTCATCGCAGCCCCCGAAAGAACGTACGAAGGTCGTACGAGGACCGGATAACTGTGGATGCTAAGTTAGATTCTATTCTAGAGCTGGAATTGCTGTGCTAACCTGACACGGTTTGCAAATGCCTTGGCGGCTTCCAATGAGGTGACTTCGACCCACTGTGGTTGGTCAACACCTATGGAGTCAAGGACGCTGGAGAACTTGTGACGATCTTCCGCATTGTCGATCTGCGAGGGATCTGTGCCAAGAACGTTGACGCCACTCTCCTTGAGCCGGAGCGCGATATTTTGCGGGAGTTGACCTGTGGGTAGGAGATTCAGACGTGTTGCGCGAACAAGGTGAGAAGACCAACCTCCAACACTGACGATGACGCCCTTTGCGCCTTCTAGTTCATATATATCCATCACGCGCTCCCAACCCAGCTCCTCAAAGTACAACCTGTCCGCCTCGTCAAAGTCCGTGCTGACCGTCTCGGGGTTGTAGTTGATCATGATTGTCTTCCCACCGACGCTCTTGCCATCCTCGCTCATGGTATCACCCATTTCCCGCAGCTTGCGCGCACAGGTGACGGCACACCAATCAAATTCGACACTGCTTCCGATGCGGTATACGCCACTGCCGAGTACCATAGTACCGTGGTCATCGAAAGTGACGTCGTGTGCAGACGCATTGTATGTTGTATAGAGATAGTTGGTATGGGCAGGATACTCGGCTGCCAGGGTATCGATCCGTTTGACGAAAGGTGTGATCGGCGGGTGTTGTGTTTTCCGGAAGTTTCGTACTTGGTTTTCCGTGGTGTTGAGCAGCGACGAGATCTGAGAGTCGGAGAATCCTTGTCGCTTTGCAGTTAACATGAGAGAAGGGGGGGCAGACGACAGCTTTCCGAGGGAAGAGAGGGCCCGAGAGGTGTTAACGATGTTTTCAATCTTGTATAAGAACCACTGGGGGAAACGAACATCAATCAACACGGGGAAAAGCGTCCGAGGCATGCAACTACAGCATACCTTGTCAATCTTTGTCAACTCGTGAATCCCTTGTACATTATACTTGTCGTTATACATCGCGTACGCGATTGCGAAAAGGCGCATGTCCGTCGGGCGCATGAGGGCTCGCTCCAACTCGCTTGCATCCTGCAGTTTTGTCAACCCACCGACGACCTCGAATCCACACCACCTGGGATCGACCATGCGCACAGCTTTTTGCAAGCTCTCCTCGAAGGTCCTGCCGATGGCCATGACTTCGCCGACGCTTTTCATAGCGCTACCGATTTCACGGTTAACCTCGTTACTGAATTTAGCAAGATCCCATTTGGGAATTTTGGTGACGATGTAGTCAAGGGAAGGCTCGAAGCATGCGGTGGTTGTTTTGGTGACAGCGTTAGGCAACTCGGGAAGGGTGTGGCCCAGAGCAATCTTGGCGGCGGTGTACGCGAGAGGGTATCCTGTCGCCTTAGAAGCCAACGCAGATGAACGACTCAACCTGTGGGGTAGATAAGCATTTCACTGAATTGTTGATGCGGCTACACGCACCGTGCATTGACTTCGATGACACAATATTCTCTCGACTCAGGATTGAGCGCATACTGGATATTGCACTCCCCAACGACACCAAGATGTCTAATCACTTTGATCGCGGCGCTCCGCAACATGTGGTACTCATCGTCGTTCAAAGTCTGGCTAGGAGCAACGACAATAGAATCGCCTGTATGGGTTCCCAAGGGGTCGAAGTTCTCCATGTTGCAGCAGATGATGGTATTGTCTGCACCATCGCGAACAACTTCATACTCCAGCTCCTTCCAGCCTTTCATGCTACGTTCAATGAGGACCTGAGGCGAAAGCGAAAGTGATTTGGCGGAGAGATCTCGCAGCTCGACGGGGTTGTTGGCGAAGCCGGAGCCCAAGCCGCCTAGAGTGAAGGCCGAACGAAGGATGACAGGGTAACCAATTTTTTCTGCCGCTTCGAGGGCTGCATCAACGGTAGAGACAGCAGTCGACTGAGCGACTGGGATGTCGATTTCTGAGCAGTGTCACGTGAGGATCAGTTCACAATCAAAAGGAAGCGTGTATGAACCTTTAAGTGCTTGTACGAAGAGGTCACGATCTTCTGAAATCTCGAGTGTCCTGATGGGTGTTCCGAGGACCTTTACACCGAGGCGGTCAAGGACGCCCATCTTGTCCAGAGCAATACCAACATTTAAGGCGCTCTGACCACCAAAGGTGAGTAGAATGCCATCTGGGCGTTCCTTTTCCAAGACGTATGCAACATAATCTGGTGTGATGGGTAGGAAGTAGACTTCGGAGGCCAACTGGTGACTAGTCTGCCACGTGGCTATATTTGGGTTGATCAATACCGTATCTATGGCTTCTTCGCGGAGAGCTTTCATGGCCTGCGAGCCAGAGTAATCGAACTCGCCAGCCTGGCCAATGGAAAGGCCACCACTGCCTACCACGACGACCTTTTTAACGTTTGGACGGGCAAGTTGCGGCAATACATTGGCCGACAATTTTCGAGCAAGCTCCGAAGGAGAATTGAGGACGTGTTCACCATCCTTTGGTGCGTACGAACCGACCGCTGGGGCGGCGATTGCACGCAGAGGGTTGGTGGGCGCAATACGAGAGCGAAATTGAGTGGTAGTAAAGAGGCGAGTGGATGGGTGACGTGCCCGGGAAAGGCGTGTGCGCGCTGTTGTCGGGATGCGGTGAACGGTGGTGGTGAACATGATCGAATCAATACTGAATGAGGGAGAAAACGAGGTCGCTGAGGTAGCTGTGATCGAGATGTCAACGACTGGAGGAGAGAACCTTGAAAAAGGTCGTTACTGACTCGTCTCGTGTGCTCTGAGTGAAGATCATAAACGAGCTCAAGCGCTCTCTTTTGATTCAAGACTGGAAGGAAGATACAAAAATTTTGCGGAGTTGACCGTCGCTCTCTGAATCTCTGATTGGCTACCGCAGTGGAAGCCAGAAAACTAACACACGGTAAGCAAAGTACCAGGGCAAGCAACGAGCGACATACCCTGAAGGGACAGCTCGAAAACTTGTCTTTTAGAGGAGAAAAGTGCATCGCGTAATCCTCCCCAGCTGGCCGCTTCAACACGAAGACCGCTTTCAGTAGCGTACCTAGCGTCGTGCACATCTTCAAGTTTCTGTCCTGGTTCACTGGGTACACCTATCCATCCTTCCCGGCGCGAAGAGATCCCCGCTCCTTCTCTCGGTTCATCCTGCTCAGCAATCCAGGTGACGTCTTGTCACGATGCCTTCAACACCAGCCGATTTTCTTCCTCGTTTTTGATACTGTATATCGTCAGTTGCTTTCCATGAATCGAACCGCGCGTTTATACATAATGTCCAGTCAAACAACGGTAAGATTGTCCCTGCGAGTCGTTGTGCGGTGGGGTCACAGATTCAAGGGCTTTGGACATCATACATGCCCAGTCGTGAAGCAGGGTTCGGGATCAGTGAATGGCATGCCGTGCATCTGGTCGAGCTATCAGAACCTGTCGAATTCGAAGTCCTTTATATATAAATCATTGCATGCACTTGACGGGAGGTTGACCATCGTTTTGACCATTCTTTTGGAAGCACTTACACGAACTCTTGCTGATCGACACTCCCACAATCATTTCAGGTTGCAAGTAGGTCGCACTATGAGAAGTATGAGCATGGACACACCTGATGCAAGAAAAAGTTCGATGTTCCAAAGCTAAACAACACACCCGGATCCGATATTATGATGGGACCTCGTCTGACGACCATCAGATTTTAAAATCTACTCGATGGCCCCAAGTCTCGTCTTGTGTAATTTGCGCACAAGTGCATAGATCGGCCGTTCAAGGAGGGCTAAAACATGCCCAATGTTTGAGAGAGGATGAACGGTCCTGATAATCTAGTCCAAGTGCCCCTATCGAGTTCATGTGAACTGTTCATCAGCAACTAAAGTCCGTTCGCAAGCCGACACTTGAGCTCGCGTTACACGGATTTGCTCTGTACATCATCTTCCATTTCAATCTCGTATCTGAAAACTCGGGCCGAATGCAACGGAAGCCCTATCCAAGGGAATCGTACATCACATCCCAAGAAATATAAACATGGCATCATAACGTCGCGTGGGCAATAGTGAATCAGTGTAGCAGCCGCGTCACAGCTTTCCATCGATCTGGCGTCATTCCTGGCGTGCAGGAGTAATGTCTTCATCCTCCGGCCCACAAAGGTCTGTTATATCGAGTTCCTGCGGAATCCTGGATGCACGCTCGCCGTTTGTCACGTCAGACATGTCTCGGTAGACCGCGAACCGTGCTGCCGTCGCAGCGTCGAGCGTGCCCTCGAGAGAATCTACGACGATGCGACCAACACTTGGGAGAAACTAAAAGAAAGAAAATTGGAATGGGCATTGCAACAACGGACTCGGCGCCGTCACCGCCTCAACCACAATGAGAGTTGCGCTCACCTTGAATCCGTGCCCACTGCCAGACGTTGCCAAGAACAATGCAGGATCTCCTGGAACAGGCCCAATAACCCAGTTACCATCGGGCGAGTCAGTGTACCTACAAGTAGTGGAGTGAGCGAACAGTTGCAAACGTCCCTCCGCTGAATAAAATAAATTGAAAAAAAAAAAATGCAAAGGGGGTCCTCGACCGGCGATCGGTCTCGGTCCCGGCGTGAGCCTGTTCAGGCCACGTAACTTATCGAAGATCCGGATCAAAGTCGTAAAGGCCGCCCCCATTTCGAAAGTATTGACGTATTGGACGTTTGGTCCCTTTCCACGATGGTTCCTGTTGCCACATCCAGAGCCGACCAGGAGATGCTAGCGATAACAATCATTTAGTCCTAGTAGCCTTGATGGACCATGGTGTGACATATAATGACACCTGAGGGAATGAAACACAATACAACACCAAAGGCACCGATACGGAAGGATCTTATCGTCTACTGGGTCTCCGCCAATGACGTGTTCGACGCCCGCTCGTATCGTTAGCCATGCATATGATTGGGGAATCATTCAACACGACCGAAAACCTTACGTCCCAAGCGTCAATACTTGCGTTATCAATCTCGAATAGGACTGCAGCGAAACCTGAGGGCGCCGCAAGTGGACATAGGGGTCATCCTTCTGGACACCAAAACACGCCGCCCCCCAA
The DNA here is from genome assembly GCA_038093875.1 of Boletus tylopilopsis. Taxonomy (NCBI): domain Eukaryota; kingdom Fungi; phylum Basidiomycota; class Agaricomycetes; order Boletales; family Boletaceae; genus Boletus; species Boletus tylopilopsis. The sequence goes on along the minus strand of JBBPTB010000218.1, from coordinate 15,067 downwards.
TGTGTCCAATGATCACGTAGACACCACGACACATTTCCAGCAAGACTTCTGGATCTTATCCGAAACCTCATAGGGACGAAAACGAAGAATGGAGGCAATGGAATTCGAAAAGGAAAAAGAAGGAACAACCCGGAGCAAAATCACTTACCAGCACATTCGAGTCCCAGTCCATGGCTTCTCTGCAAGTTCTGGATACACCTGCCTAAGGCGCTCGCGTAATATCCTTATTGCCGTTCGCGGAACGCGCAAGCCGTCGCCTGAACCAGGGTGGGTTGTGATTGTGCGAGGTGTAGATATCTTCCTGACCGGGCAATCACCGCCGATCCATTGAGAAGACACCATGTGGGTGTGTCCTGCCGTATGCATGGCAAGCTTCACAATTCCATCTTCGGTTGGCTGTGGTGTGATGTAATTAGTCAGTGAAACTGGAGTGCCCGGATCAGTGAGATCAGGGTACGTATAAAGCGATCACAAGAGATGTAGTAGTGGTGATCAAAACGAAAAAGAATGACCGAAGCCAAGCAAAGACCCTATTGGCAAAACGGGAAGAAAAATTTAACTTGCAGACCATTTTGTGATTGGCTCGCCAGCATCTTTGAAATCCGTAGCCATAAGATCGGTTCGATAAGACAGACCAGAGCTAGCCGGAACTAAATAATGAAGAAAATCTGGCGAGTGAGTCATCTGGAATTATAAATTCCAGCAACATTGTAGGGCAACTCATCCATGTTCCATGGCACATGACACGAGTGCGTAAAAGATAAGGTGGGCACGAAAATACCCGCCGGGCGGATCTCTTCCGTGCCCAACCCTAAAACTAATGCGATCTTTGTTCGATTTCAGAGCATATTCATAATAACCTGGTTGGTGTACGCAGCATGATAACGTCATAAAAATGATTTGATGAGCTTTCTTGGGCGCAGACCGAAGGTGGTATGCTCCGCAAGGTAACCGGATTATAGGAAAGAAAGGTAGGGAGAATGCATTTGAACCAGGGTTTGTTCCCGTTGACGTGGTGAAGTTACGCAAGGCAAAGGAGAGGAAACTCACTGGGAATGTGTAGAACTCAGTCTGGAAATCCAAGTAGATATGACATCCTTTGTACCGTTCCTTTTCTTCTGAGCTGAGTTTTATCATTGCTACGCTCTGGCTGGAAGTTGGGTCAGTCATACACTATCACATTACGTCTGCAAGAAACTCATGAAACTTCGAGTCGCTCACCCAGTTGCCAAGCATTTCGAGTCGAGCTCCAATTCTGGAAAAGTAGATGCAGTCCACGATCCAATGGAGAGTATCAACCTGTCACCCTCGAAACGCTCTCCACTCCTGCACTTTACGCCTATGGATTGCCCGTTCTCATTCTTCACGAGTCCGACGACCTCCTGGTTTTCGATCACCCGACCGCCCATCTTCTTAATATGCGAGAGAAGGATCTCTATCGCCCTTGCTGCTTCTGCCCAACCTCCTTCCGGATTAAGATAACCGCGATAATCTGTGAAGTGACCGACACGCTGTTCATTCGAGCTTGAATCCGTGTGTGCCAAAGTGACGGGGGTGTTGGAGTGTAGAGAAGACAAAATCTTAGCTCTGATAGCCTGGGCGTCATCGAGGTCTTCAATGGGTGCACCGAGCTTGATATCATTCTCCCTCCACCTATCGTCAAATTTATTACCTCCGACGTTAATCACGCCACATCTAGTAGTGGGCCAGGCAGGGTTCGATAACGAAAGTGAGAAAGTACATTGGATACGAATCAGACAACTTGAAATCGAATACGCACTCATGATAACAGTCTTCCCACATGGGCTGCTTCCATGCCTCCATCGCTTCTCTCGCGAGTCTTGCGTAATAGATGTCGCTATAGCACGACCTGATCACTTTTCAATATGTTGTCAGTAGCTTGGTGTTCATTGGTCTGTGTTGGCACACACCTTTATTGATGTCTGTGCCTGCGGCGTCTACAGCGGGTAGCTCCCTTGCTCGATCAAGAACCGTTACATTTGTGTAACCGCACAGGAGAAGATGAAAAGCCGTGGAAAGACCGAAGGTGCCAGCGCCGACAATCACGATCCGCGAGGCTGTTGTGAGTGAATTTTGGTTGATAGTGGTGGGCATATTTCGTTTGATTAACTGATCGATCAGGTCAATGACTCTGCATCATCGGGTAACTTCGGAATTCGGGGGTCCGCGCGGTTTAGGATCTGATTACGTTACCCCGGAACTGTGTGGTCAAGTAAAACGACGGATTTCAATGGACTGACCAACTAAACGCCGCCGCGAACATCCCCATCGGGTGAAACTCGGACACTTGTACTATTTGAGCTTTCTCTTGCACGTTCCATTTTTGTTGTGATCAACGTTTCAGCGGGATTAATCGTCGCGTGCTAATCTGCCACATCGTTCAACCTGACAACTGACAACGTAGTCATAAAACGTCTCGGTTACTTTCGGATTGGCTGTGTCATGGCTATGACACGTGGCAGTCAAATTGCCAACAATCCCCGCGTGATGTCAGTTTATGACGTCATGTCAGCCTCCACAGCTCAAACCCCTTTTCTGTTCGTTGTCCTGAGACAAGTACCACACGACATGTCACTAGTTGGTGCGTTTCCTGTTCCCATCCTTGCATCGCCTGATACGTTATCAAATTGCACTAACAGAGAATCATATATGGAGCAATATCACGGTGGCGGATATCGAGCGCAACGCAGAAATCTACCAGAAACAGAAAGAGGAAGAAGATAAGATCATTGCCGGGGATCAAGGCGGGCGCGGTGTCGGATCCGCAGCGGGTCACCTCGGATCTCAATCAAATTCGCCGCAACCTCCCGTCCCAATTCACCCCGACGCCGAACTCGCAGGCGCAGGCGACGACTCCTACGGCGGGTACGACCCCGGCATGGCCGGCTGCAACATTGGTGAAAGCCCATGCCACATTCCCGGCCTTCCCAGCATGGGCGTCGCGCCGCTCTCCCCCGCGCATGCCAACCCGCACATGCACCTGCGCACCGCCAGCCGCGGGTACGAGCGCGACGACGACGAGTACGATGCGTCGACAACGAATGGATCCCCCGACTCCCGGTCGGTGGTGGGGGCGGGTGGGTCTAAGATGGTATCAACGAATGCCAAGGCGAAGGAGGTGGTAACGGAGGTGGCAGGGGTGATAGACCCAGCTCAAGTCCCTTTGCCAGACGAACAACTGAGTCTGGACCCAGGACCCACGTCAGACACGGCGCGAGCACCGGGCACCAACTCGACCTCGACCGCGTCGCTAGACCGCCCTGAACCCCCCTCCATCCGCTCTCGTTTCATTGGCCGTGTCGAACGCCTCGCCGGAAAAGTGTTTCGCGATCCCCACATGGAAGCACGCGGGAAGCGACACATGGTGCATTTTGTTCCCACTTATCCCTTGCCACGAATACTCATTTTATGGTTCGTACAGACGGGTCAGGCGTAAGGACATCATGGTACCAATTTAAGACATCATGTTCTAGAGTTATGAGTGGCTTTGCGTCGGGATTTCAAGGGGAAATACAGACTCCTGTATTTCAAGTTCCGACCTCAGTTGATCTTGGATACAGATCGTTATGCTTCCACGTCAGCCATTCGCAGCTCTGCGACAGGGTGTGAATGCGGGTTAGAATCACATTGAGTGTGTTGTCAGAGTCGAGCAAGGCGCTGGGTGAGATAGACGGTGGCGCTGCAGTAGGCCCAGGCGAGTAGGATGTAAGCACTACTAACTAGCTGTGCTAAATTAGACGGTCGCCGCAGTGGACTTGACCATTTCGCGGTCGCCTGTGAATCATGACCGAAATGAAAATTCAGACTGTGGCTTCTGCAATCTTGATTTGGGATTAAAAAATTGCCAAAAGCCTGGTAGCCGAGTTACAGCCCAGATGTTTCCAGAGGGGGTATACGGACTACGTATCAATCACATTGCGCCTGTTGCTAGGGTAAGCGTACGCACGATCACAACTATATAAGGGAAAGCGTTTGAACGCCATGGCTAATGATCATGTTTCAGGTTCACTCGAGGTCATCTATGGGGAAACACCTGGATGCACCAAATCTACTCACAAACTTCGCGAGATCCACCTCCGAACCAAGTTCCCGTCGGAATCATCTGACAAGTTTACCCCTTTGAAAACTGTTGTTATATATACATATTCTACTTGGTGTGTAAAGCTTCGTCTTGATATGAAAGAAGTGCAGGATATAGGTATACATACAATATTTTACACCTCGTTCATGCTTCTATGCCAGCACACGCCCGTGCCAGTACCCGCGCCATTCGCCCATCCCGGATCGCCTCGACGATAACCGCCACCTTGTCACCAAATGTCGTGTCCACAGACCCTCCCATGACAGCTTCCTCCATTTCCAATCCGGGCAAAACCCCGTCACGCATACCAAACACGTTCCCCCGCAGGTTATCGGCACCATGCATTGGAACACCCAACTCCACTCGGACAAAGTTATACAACTCACGGGTGTGAGGCGCCAAAAAGGTCGATGCAGGTGCCTGACCACGTGAGGCAATGTTAAACACTGGTTCGGGTGTGGGTGTCGACGTAGACCCAGGCCGGCCCCTGCGCACATCTGCTAAGGGTACCCCCAAATATGCACATCGGAGCTCTGTCAGGAGCGCCGCGAGCTTGTCTGCCAGTGTTTTGCGGAACGATGCCACCTTGCCCAGATCGAGGGAAGAGAGGTCAAGCAGTGCGAGCGCCTCGATGAGCGGGGAGACTGCTTCGCTCGCCACCTTGGCCATCCGCGGTGGCGTGTCCATCGCCGTCGTCCGATCGAGTGCCTCGAATACCTGGCGCAACACCTTGTGCGCAATCTTGTCCACAAGTTGCTCCGCACCAGAGAGAGAAAACTCTTGGCGCAAGACATCGCGAACGACCTGGGCGGACAGTTCCTTCATTTCGACGTACATCGCACGCGCGTCAAGGGCTTGGCAGACAACAAACAAGTGGGTGGCCGCCATTAGTTGAGACACCTCAAGAGCTGTCAGTGTGTATCGAGTAGAGATGAGGGCGAGGGAGCTGGCAATATATTGTCAATAGTACAAAATGTGACAAGAGAGATCCACTCACTTGACGCTCTGGTTGTGCATCTCGGCACTAACATTTCCCACACCCACGTTCATTCCGCCAAGGGAGGTCAACTCGCCAGCGTAAGACGCGGCGGCGATATCGAGACCTTTGCACCCAAAATCTAGCGCACTATCACCGCCAGATAGATTGCCGGGCAAACCACGGTTCATGGCGGGATTGATTATCTCGGTGAGTTGTACAAACATGAGTCGACCGATATGGGCTAGTGAGAGTCGAAGGTGGTCCATGGCGTTTGTGACGGCTAATGCCTGGAAGTTTCCAGCGTGATGAATTGTACCTGCGCCGCGTGAGTTGTGGGTCATATATCGCACACCGGGGATGCCTACCTTGCCCACCGGGCTCGCGAGGTGGTTCCACGAGGGGGTTGTCCGTGGTCGAGTTGACTTCAATGCGGATGGTTTCCTCAATTCTCTTGATGTCTTCAAACTGAGGACCCAACCATTGAGGAGAAGTGCGGAGGGAATAGCGATCTTGACGAAGTACACCGTCGTCTTCCTCGATTTTGACTTCGACCTCGTGGCCCTGAGCAAATTTAGACTCGGACAAGAGAGACCATATGAGGTGGGCGGATTCGATTTGACCAGGGTGTGGGCGAGCAAAGCTAACAAAAGGATCGAATGAGCCACGAGCACCCAAAGTGGCTTCTACAGACAACGCGGTCAGGAACTATTAAGGCTCTAGTCAACTATTCAGTTTCGAGTTCAACTGCCAATACTCACAGCTCCAAGAATGACAATGTCCTTTACGCCAGTGACGACGAGAGCGGCCAAACCAGCGCTGAAGGCGGTACCATTGAGGATACCAAGGTGTTCCTTGGACGCAAGAGGAAGGGGAGCCGTATTTGTAAGGGCGAGGGCCTTGGAGGCAGAATATATCATGGAAGATGGAGCCAAGGGGGTTTGGAAAATGGGTGAGTGAGGAACAAAGTTGGACTTGACAAAGTCGTCTTCATGGATAGAAGACGCAGGGGTGCTCGGTGAAGTGGGGGAAGCGCCACCAAAGCTTGTGGCGGGAGTGGCGGAGCCAGATGCCAAGGTCGATGAATCCGCAAGGGAAACAGGGAAGCGTAGCGTGGGAGCGTTTAAATGAGCGGGGATGGACGGAGCAATTGGGGGTGCGAGTAACCATACTCGTATGGCAGGGTTTCCAATCAGCATACCAGCGATGTATGAAAGTGATGATAAATCTATACGGCTCTAAGAGAAGGGATGATGGGAGTGAACGGAGAGACACTGACCACCACTGGCCGATATACTTCCACGGAGGGGAACGAGCGGTACGATGCCCTTTTCGATGACATCAACCATCTTTTGGACAAGTTCCCACCGAACACCAGAGTGCCCGCGCAACAGGGAGTTTGTGCGGACAAGCATGGCAGCACGGGTCCAAGCGGGAGGCATAATGGTGGAGTGAGTAGGATCGGAGAGGGGTAAGGGGGCTGGTGGGGCTCAGTGGAAAGATAACAAAAAAAGGAATGGGGACATACAAGAAACAGATGCACCTCGAGAGCGAGAAGAGGGGATCAGGACGCCTGCATGCTGGTGCTGGAGGAGGGCAGCACCGAGTGCAACAGGGTCATCTGTGCGAGTGTCGGCGCTTCCACCAAAGCCAGTCGACACACCGTATATGGAGAGGCCAGCCTCGACCTTGGAAGCAATGACGTGACGGGAAGCGTCGTGGGCTGCACGGAGATGCTCGCTGGAGGAGAGACGAAGGGGCGGGGCGGATGGAGTAGCCGATGGAGAGGGGACATGGCGGGCAATGGCGGCGATCTGTGCGAGGGAGAGATCGCTGCCAGTGAGAGTGACTGGCGTGCCAGAGCTGGGGAGAGTCAGTGGGGAACGAGGAGGAACGAATGCACGCACAGGTAGGCGTCGAGCTCGTGCAGGTGAGCAATGTAAGAAGCGACGAGAGAGGACATGATGAGATGAGGGTTGTAGAGAAAAAAGGGAAAGTCGAGTGACCGTCTTTATATATGTTCCGCCCGTTTTGAATTGGAGGATTTTTTGTACTAGTGCAGGAAAACATCATACGGGTGACGTTCATCGAGACTGGACTGATCAACTCGGTTACCATATTCTACCGGATCTCAGATTCAAACGACCCCTCTCTCGACCCCCCTCTGAGTTTTGGGGGGGTCATCTAAAAAAAAAAAAAAGTTAATTTTAGAGCAATACAGCAATTTAATGAGCGCTATACCAACCCTCTCTCTCACCGACTGGCACAGGACACTCCAAACCTTCCTTGGAACACGGCCCATTGTCATCGCTTCACACACAGCCCATCTTGCCAATGATTGACGCTCCAGGAGGATGCACAAACATTTTGCCGTGCTCATACCTCCTCGTCTTTCGGACTCTGCACTCAATGCTATCGACCTGTCAAATAATATGTACTTCCTACGTCGTTGTTCCCTTGGCAGTAAGCTGCGACGTTTATACAGCCGCCCCGAGGCGTGCCATCGGTGATCTACACTTGTCGGCACTGCAAACCATCGACAAACGCCGCTGGAGCTAACCGCTAAATTACTTGGTCCACCGCATGATCATTCCACGTTCTCCAACACTGCACTCGCCTAGTCCGTAATACACCGTTCCGCCCAAAACTCTATGTTTTCTCAAATTTGTGACATCCTCGATGGCGCCCTACCTGGTACCACCCCCTCGTCGGCTGGCTCTCTTACCGATTGCGTGCGTGATCATCGGATTCGTGTCACCTGTATCGTTACTCATCTTTTCATCTTAGCCCTCCAATCGCCGTCCCTTAGATCATCGATCGTCCCTTTGCCCGTAAGTAACGCCTTACCATGGCAATAAAGGTTCTAGACAGCTGCGTGTCTCGGTTTGTTTTCCTCGCCCACGCACTCACGAGCACTGCTCTTATTCCTATGCGATCACCCTCCGAATATCGTTCAGATTGAATCGATATTCCGCTCATCTAGCCCTCCTTGCCATATCTCATACTTGTTGTGGACGCGGTGAGAGAGTCTCCCATCGGATTGAATCTCCTTTCCAACACATGGTATGTTGGTATGTTCCTGGTTGTCTTCCAAATAACATAGCCGTGCTATCCGTGCACTTCCTCAGTCAACCTCTGACGCCTGTACCGACAGTCCACAGAATCGTTTCCTCGTCGCGTGCTACATCGATCCGAGCCCTCCACGCTGGGGAGTGCACCCCGCGTTCGCGGAAACTCGATCTTTTTCTCCATCACAAGGACGCGTATTCTAACCGGATTTATCATATATGCTCACGCCACACGATCCGAACCATCCATGCTCTGCATGCTAAACAATGCATATGCGTCTCAAGTTATCTTTGACAACTAAAGTATGTGTGTTCAATCTCCGAGATAACGGAGTTCATCTGTCATTTGCGGGAATTGAGCGCTACACCAGGTTGAACCACCTGTTTCTTCTACACCTTAAAAAGCCGGGTTTTTCTTTCTGCCATCCAGCAAACACGTCAGTTATGCCAGTGTTTGTGAGTTGGACGTAAGCCCAGAAGTGAGAGAATGAGACACCCTCTGTGGTGACTTCGCAGGCGGTCCCGCTCCTCTTGGAACAAGACTCAACGCTGGCTCACCATTTCACTTTTCCAGCATTCTTGGCAGTGGTTTTTGCCGTCCCGACGGTTTTTCGCAAGGGTTTCTCTACCTTGATGGTTCGTCCTTCGCGCTCTCATTCCTGTCTGCAGCCACGAAAAGGCAACGAGGCACCAGAGACGATGTCGGTGTCATTACGTGTTATAAATTCATCATGTCCCTCTGCTTCTATACGTCCCGATTCACGTCACCTCCATACAAATGCATTTGTCACTTATATACTTACTATTGTCCGTGCCTTGCCATGTCTCTCATCCTCCCCATTTCGTCATCCATCATCTCTTCCAGGAGTACGTCGAGGCACCCCAACGTGCTTACAGTCGGAAGTTCAATCCAACGCAGATTTAGGATCTCGACAGGATGTGAGCGAATCCGCTACACACAGTCATGACGTCGCCACCTGAGAAAAATGCAGCGTCAATACGGTTCACTTTGCATTTCTTCTGGCTCGAGAGCCCCACGCACGTTCGGCTCGCCCATCATACCCACACCAGACTTCCCAAACGAGCGCATTCTTTCACAGTGCGCCTCCCAGTGCGCTCGGGTGCGCTGTTCAAAGAGGGTAAAGTTTTCCGGGTCTGCGCTGCCTTGGGCCCTGGGGGCCTCCATTTTTGATCGTTCCTGTCCCTCGGCATGGTCAAACCTCGAAGAAATGGATTTTCGATGGACCAGATTTACTCCGCTCACCTTGGTTTCGAAAGAGGCCCCGTGTTCTCTTCTTTTTTTTTTTTCGACTCATGATACCAAAGGCTCGTTCCCATACACACGTCGACACACGCCACCGCCTGCCAGCGTACCGTGGGCCAGAGACACAAGCTGAAGCTCGCACTCTGTCTATCGGCCTAGCAGTGCCGTTATCCTTTAAGCGATCGTGTATGCATCACTAAAGCAAGCGAAACTTCCCCAGACCCCTATCTCCAAGTCCCGACTTTGCCGCTATCTGATACACCCAAGTAACTTATGCGGGGCATGCTACGACCTTTGACGACACATCCTTGACAAACTCCGTATAACACGCGTTCCCATGGTACCATGTATGAAAATTTGTGGTGTGGTACCTGAAGGCCTGACATGTCACTTCCATATCCTCCAAAGGCCCAAGCCGTTTGTGCTAAATCATATGTACTGTACCTGTGCTGTAAAGGTCTGTGTTCCAGATCGGAATAGCCTGACATCGCGGGGGGTAACCACGTCTATCATGTACTATGACGACCCGAACGCGAAAAAGGATCCGGACGCATGACAAGTTCCCCTCATCATCTCTCTCACACTTCAGTTTGGCAGTGGCTACATCGTGTTTGAGACGTACTGTCAACAGTCCGTCAACTTGTTGAGCGTCTGGAGGGAATCGAAGTCGGTAGATCTCTGAAAGTCGGGAGAACACGGAAAATCCGGCTAGCTGTGGTTTTGCACCCACCGCCTTTGTCGCACACGCTTGGCAAGAGAGAATGAAACAGTGAGGCTTGCGTCTGAGAGAGATCAAAAAGCAAGTCCAAATGCGAGACAGCCTTGAGAAATGGTGAAATCTAACATCTATCCATGTTCACCACTCTGCCATCTGATGTCATTTCGTGATGATCAGAGAAACAGGGAAAAGATCCAGTTGATGGCCTTGATCTCGCTACGCGGGGATAGAGGTGTGTAGGTGTGCGTGCGTGCGCGTCGGGTGTCGCACTGAAGAGATTATCAGAATGTGATTGCTGTCCAGTTTGGTCACCCCACATTCCCGGTACTATCACGCATCGCAGTGTCACTGATTCTGCGATCCATCGAGGTACACTCTGGAGGATTTTCAATGAGACACTATCGTACTTCTGGGGAGATTCGCGTCTTTCCTTCTGCAAATGATCTCGTCATATCCCATCTATAGTACCAAAATAGCACTCACAACTTTTGTGATCAGTGGCTAAGCACTGCGGGACCATATGGAAGTAACTGTCAGGATGACCAGTGAACAGCTGCCACTGTGCCACTTGCAACGTTTTAAGCGAAAGAAGTAAGGGGTGGATTCCGGGTCCGAAGCATCAAGATGGGAATGATGTCGTCAACCCATCATGCATCAACCCATCACTGCATCAAGGCGGTCATGAACATTGACCTCCAACTCACGTTGCGCATCACCTGTATATTGAGAGCGCCAACATAGCGAGTCTACCCACTGTCATTGTCGGTTTTGCAATGTAAAAAGACACTTAGTACTTGCTTTGCCTGTGCCGTTGTCGTGATGAATCCGTTTTTCCCCAGGGTACAATACAATTATTGGTAGAAAAAACATACTTGTAGACCCTTTCCCCGCCCTTGACGCTGCCTTCTCCGCTTTGAGTTGTGTGTAAAATGCGAAACGAAACATCAATGCGTAAAGGAGTGGAGTGCACGTTGATCGTGGCTGGTCGTCATCGCTCGCGAGCGCAAGGGCGAAACCTATGACCGCAAGATGCATCAAATCTAGGACACATCTGGAAAGGCGGAGAGAGAGAAAGTCTGCTCTTTTTCTGGCAACATGTCGATGCGGCGTTGTTTGTACAATGTGTCGACCGCTGTCCATCAACATGGACCATATGCACAAAATTCGATAGGCATGAACCGCACGCCTTGTTTGAGATGACCCCACGTCCGTGGTTCTCCCGCGCATCCCGATGAACCCAGGTCCGCGGAGTGGACAGGCTGCCCATTCTAGAATGTCCGACTTGGACATAACATCCACAGCAGGTAACTTGGGCGCCTCCGTTCCACCAATGATTATCTCTGGAGAACATGGCCGCAGGTTCAAAGGGTCACCAGAAACACACCTGTGCATGACTCAAAGAGAAAGGGGGAAAGGACGCATCTGTGCTGTTACGACGCTCGGACGTGGGATGAGAATCGGTGTCAAGTAATTTGCTGCCAGTGGACACCAACGGCGTTGACTTGATCCGAGAGAATGGGAACCTTTTACCGAGGTGAAGGAACTCCTCAACGGCCAGTCCCTCGTCGCTTGATTTCGAGTGCATGGTGCGTGCTATTATCTCGCACAATGTTGGATAATTGCGTGAGCTGGTAATCCGAGGGACAAGATGGAAAGACCCGCGAAGACGGAACGTGACCGGTCAGAGCTTTGCATAGCCTCGATGTGGATTTTTCCTTCTACACGTGGTATCAGCCTAGCTATGTCCGAGTTCTACCATAGCCTATCACGAAAGCTCAGCGCTCCGTCCGAGCACACTTTTGGGCGTGCTGTGCATTGAATGACACCGCCTAGAATCTCTCACCCAAGACTTTTAATTATTTGCTTCTTTCCGTGGGCTTGAGAAAACAGGAAAAAAGACGGAAAATATCAAGGGCAGTCGATAGGACCAAGCCATGCATGTATGATCTAGAGATACACCGGGAAAGTCTTACAACAACACTCTCCCCCCGTCGTCCTACTTAGTGTACAAGTATTGTCGGGTACGCTAGCACGGGTCTCTTCCACGTCCGATTCCTCGAGAAGCCAATCCTCGCCACGGCCAAACATGTCCCTGTCCGGAAATACTTCCAGGATCTCTGTATGGAAGCCCTCAGTTTCGAGGGTATACCTCCGGCGCAGTTCACGCTTTCCCCGAATGGTGGGAGTCTCGACACTGAGGAGCGCAAACTGCGGGCTGCGATGGAGCTGCCGAAATGTTTGTCCGATGGGAAACTTTTCGTCTAGAAAGATACGTTCGCTTTCGGGAGATGTGATCGTGACGACGGACGTCGCGATGCAGACGACACGATTGGCACACATGAGATGCACTTGACGCGATTGTGTGATGGGGAATTGGGGCGAGGCGGGGCGTAAACGGGGAGACGCGTTTGCATAGATACAGTTCACGTTGATGGGGCGTGCAAAGAACGTGCTATCAAAAAGCACATTATAAACACGACTGTATAATAGGAGTCGAATCAAATGATTCTGTACCTCAACAGACGCTGCAGGTCGCCCTGCGCAGCGAGCATGATGCGCTCAAGGCCAGTCGTGTCATCTGGAATACGGGAGAGCTTTCGGAGTACGTGAGTACAGCACTCCAGGCTGAAAGGAAAGCGAACGGCTCACCTTGACGTTCGTGGATGCAGTGTTGTACGAGTCTTGTGCGAGCATGACGGCGTAATCAGAAGAATGTCTGAAATGACTGTTGAAGTCTAGGGGGCGATTTGTGTCAAGTGAGTGGTGAAAGACCTCACATCCTGCCTGGCTTTATGGATCGGACCATTAGGATGGGAGATAGCAATTACCCCAAGCGGACTCTATAGTCATGTCGCACGACTCTGCGAAAGCCACGTCAAGCGAATATTGAAGCACCTAATTCGCATGCTCTCACCAGGTGGAACCTGATATGTCTATGATCCTTATCTGACATTAATATTTCATCGTCCTCGAGATATATTTGTGTTGTCACCTTGCTCGTTGCGACGTACCTGAACTCAACTAAGGTCAATCCCACGTTCATCGCGGGATGATAATCTCAATTAGGCTGGAAACTCAAATAGGCCAGCAGCTGAGGACATGACTTAATGAGATCGGCGGATCAGGGCAATAACTACCTAGTCCCTTCAAGAAACGAAAATGGATGCAAGTCGCGTGTTCAGGCTGATGCAACCATCGCGTGCGCGTGATCATCAAGTTTCACGAGTCGATATAATCATATAACGATATTGATAGGATGAATAGTATGGTAGTTAGCACCAAACCGTGGTACATCGAAGTAACTACATATCTTGTCTCCAAAGTGATACATTATTGACACTGGCGGTCCTTGAAAGCTTGAAGTTTGAAAGCTGAAGTGCTGATACATCACATCATATGGATAGGGGCGAATCCGCACATTGAGCTGAAAGCCTCATACATAACCATCCTGATAGCACCACTGAATTCTGCGTCGCTGTACCAGGTATACCCGGCCGTCCAGACGATACGTCAATTTAACTGAACGTATAGTATTCCCTCCCCTCCCTGATACATCATACCTATATCGTTGACTGCCGATGGTTCAGCCAAGTACTGGCAGGCTGTGCAGACATCGAATGGTACTTTGCGGGAAGGAAATGCGTGCACGTTTGGTTGCTGACTCGATATTTCACCCGGTAGGACCGACCCATTCAGCAGCGCAGAAGCGATATATCAAGTAGGAAAGATATGCCGACTACCGTGATAGATTACCTACTACGCCAGTACGAAGGTAGGATGCTACCATATTCCCATGTAGCCCATTTGGACACATCTGGAACAAAAATGAGGGCTCTCCACCATGTCAGATCCCCCTTTTCTCATTAAGACGCTTGACCCGAATACCCATTGCCTCCGAGATCTTCTTAATGATATAGCCAGCTTGGGACCTGTCACGACAGTCTTGCAAATCTGGGCCACCGAGGGTGAATCGAGTCTGGTCTGCTTTACCTGAGGTCTTGGCAATGTTCCTGAGCTCTGTTTTATTGCCATGCAAGTCGAACCAATTGTCTGAGCATGAGACCACATCTGTGGTGTCTGAGTGTCTCCAGGCTCGTGTGGGAGCTCATTCAGAGTTTTTGTGCCCTCTTTGCCGCTATGCTGGCTGTCTCGCACTATTTGACACAGGCCCGGGTATGTACGGCAGCAGCGCTGAGGTTGACTGTGAAAATTTCTTTAGCCTCGGTATGAGTGATGCCACTGACGAATCTGGATGTGATCTCGAATGGTTGATACTTCTTGCCAATTCCGCTTGGCACTATTAAGACTTACAGCCACCTAATCATCAACATTTCAACCAAATATCGAGCTTGCGATTCACGGCGCCTTCGAGACCAATCATCAACAGCAAATTACTTGACCGTGTAGACAGACTCGGTAGCGGAGGCTGTCTTGTTCTGGAGTTTGGTAGGTAGTGGAGGTATAGACCGAGTAGCTGAAACTGGGCTTTATCAACGGATTCCATTGCAGATCTGCAGTGAATGATGTATGCCAGGGAAATTTGTTCTACGAAGCTTGCTCTTACCAGCCAATCAGATTTAGAGGAAATTTCTCGGTCTCTGTTACATTACACCACTTTACATGAGGTTCAGCCCCTTCTCGCGACGTACGTATGTAGCGCACTCATCTGTATCATATATTTTTAGGACATTCCGAGTGACCATCTCCCCGCTCGACCAGTCTCAGGGGGTTACCGCTTTCGGCTCGGCTACATCGCATAAGCGGGCACCGCCACCTGTGAATTTCTCATTTCTCCCTACAGTGCAGCGCGGGCAGCTGCGATGGTGTGTCGGAAGTATTCTAATCCATAAAATCCATTGGTTACAAATCGCATTGCAGGGTAGAGCCAAGAAGACACGCAAATTTGCAATGGTCAAACGACTTCTGAGTCCTAACGATG
>JBBPTB010000217.1:0-29507 GCA_038093875.1 Boletus tylopilopsis | reverse complement strand
ATCTGACTCGGGTGAGGACTGATCTAGAATTTGATCGGGGAACGTACAGTGATGATTGTTCCGTCAATTCCGGCACAGGGTTTGGGATCGGGTGTCTGACCGACTTGCGGAGGGACCAGGGCACCCTCAGAGTAGTACGCTCTGCACGAATATGTTAACTTAGCGTCCCATAAGCTAGTAAAGAAATACCTACTTCCAAGCGCAAGAATGATGGACATGTGGGCTACATGAGATATGGATGCCAAGGCTCCACCACGAAAACCATAGGTGGTTAATCGAGATAAGTCAGAGAATGATTTGATTTTCGAGGTCGTGAAGCGCTCAGCTAAGATGGGTAGATCAGATTTCTGTCGAGCAAGTGAGACGGGCTCAAGAAAAAAAGTGAAGGACCACACACGCGTATTCCACATACATTGTCCTGAATCTGGAGCAATTTCATTCCACCGTCCTTGACAGTAATGCGAATTGATGTGGTACCGGCATCCAGGCAGTTTTCAAGCAACTCCTTGAGCGCAGAGGCTGGTCTGTGTATGATCTTTGTGACGAGTAAGTCATCACGGATGGAAGACGATGCAGAGGTGTACCTCTCCTGCAGCAATGCAATTTATGAGTGCCTTTGTATGGGTGGGGGACCATCTTTGGAAGTCGCTCTGTGTGCTAGGCCGAGGAGTGGCGGATGCTGAGAGGGGGCGACTGAGAGTGGGAGCAAGCATGCTCTTCGGCCCGAGACGGGGGCCGACCTCTCGGGTTGGGCGGATGCGTGTGCACGGGAGTCGGGCTCGCGTGCTCTGGACCCAGGGAAGAGAGCTGCGAGGAGCCGGAATGGGAACGGACCGGCGAGGACGAGCGACGAGGCAAGGGGCGCCGCGCCTCGCTTAGCCACGGGTTACACATCCAGGCAATGAGCGCTTGAGCGGTTCTTTCGTTTTCCATTTCCAAATCGACGTAGAGTACACGTATAGGAATGAGCAGAGATCGAGAAAGCGAGTACAGTCGACTCTGTAATAACCCATACGTCATTTAACCCATACTCTCCCATAACCCATAGATTTTTGGGGTTCCCAAATGTCATATTTCCACCAGAAATCCTTGCTGACAACTCATACTCTCCTATAACCCATGCCCCAAGGGCCTTCCCGAGGGGTATGGGTTATTACAGAGTCGACTGTACTACACTTGTCACCACAGTTTTCTATCCTACTGCCTTTGCGTATGGTCACCAACTCGGCGTCGGGCAAGGTATTGGATGTGATGTAGAATCAAAGTAGGCAAACTTGCCCCATGATGAAGTGTTCTTTCTCGGCTGTCAGCTCACCTAATAAAACGACGGTCACTTGTAGGTTCATTCTGATTGGAGACACTGACCTGTCGCCCAAGCCACATGAGGGTGTCAAACTCTCGAAATCTCGATGTGAGGCAATACTTGTCTGAAATTATTCAGCAAGGACGTGGGTCGGGGATCGAGCGACTCGGATCCCTGAGGATGGTAAGGCGTGGTTGGCAGCTTTCAGAACACCAGTGACACTTGCATCTCTGAGATCGCACTTTCTCCACGGTCTTTGTGCCTGGTGCTGCGCCCAGGGAGAACCTTGGAGAGTAGGTAGTAGTGGCGAAGTATCTAGCTTTGACCGACGATAGATGCCGAATCACGAGCTCTCCTTGCTATCAGATTCGGAAGGATACAGAACGCGTAAACGCCACGTATGGAATGCTGGGTAATAAAATAACGTCGTACTTACCACGCTATCGCGCAGGACGAATGCTTTGGAAATACATTGTCAACTTCAGAGATGCTGAGGCTAGGCGTTCTTCCTCGGTCTCGGCCCCTTCAGACTCTTCTTCCTTCACTTTCCGGCTACCTTGAAATTGATTCGATCGAGGGACCGGCATCTAAACGCCGTCAATGGTACGAATCAAACGGTGCACCGTGTTCAGCCCTAACCTGGTATTCGAAACTCCTAGAACGATCTTGACTGGTTTCTGATAACTGTTCCGTTATAATTCCATACAACTCTTGCTTTACGGAATGTACCTTGCAATCCACACAGAAAAGAATGGGAATGACTCCTTGGACACTGCCATTTTATACTTTTGTCGCCGGATGACTCGGTGAGACAGTCTGCAACATCCGTGAGCAAAGCTACTTACATTAGCGAGTTGAGCCTATTTGCCGTAGAACGCACGCAATGCCAACGAGCGAGTAGGCGAACATTCTGACAAAAGGTGAGGACTAATGTAGATATCGACCGTCTGAGGAAAGAACGTACTGATGATAGTCGTGCCTGTGACCATAAGCACCTCGTCGATAGACTTTCTCCAAAGGCCACGTTGCCCGCTGAGGTTCAGCGTACAGTGTTCAGAGGCCACCTAGCCCATCTTGCGTTTGCGTTCTTCCATCGATATATTACATCCACGACCATCGACGAACTCTCCCTCCGCTCCACGTTGGAAGTCCGCTGGCATGGCCAAGCGGCTGGAAATACTGAGAGGACGCGGACAAACGAATTAGACTACGCACCAACTCGGAGTTGACGTACGGGTGTGACGATGCGTGACCACAGCTTTGACCTTCCACATCAACCGCGAGCCCATACCCATTATCGCTACTTCCAAGCACAAGACATTACCTTCCAAACTGCCTGCGAAACGAATTCAGAGCCAAGATTTTCGTCAGGTCCTTACAACCGCGGTCAAGATGGTCGGGAAAAATGGAAAGAGGCTGCGGGGCTCGGATAGGTGGTGTAGCCGAATACTGTGCGTCATACAGTCTTTCTTCACGCTGACATGTTAGTATTGCTAGGCATATTCTTGGGACGAGCAAAGATTTCAACACCATCCCACTCTCGAGCTGTGATACGAAAAGGCAAATTGTGGATGTTTGGGCACTCCCTGTTCTGTCAATTACTTGGTGGGACTCTATCTCGATGGTTGCGAGAGGCGAGTACTATTGAGTTTGTTAATGCTCTCAACTTACCGAACCTCACCAGGTAATGAATACGATCAACGCCGGGAGCGGCTTGCCTCGACCCTTAGGTCTGTCAAGTAGCAATACAGAAATGTTGGGAATCCCAATGACACTTTCTCTGAAGTACTGCAAAAAATTACTCCAAACGTTCCATTCTCTGGGCGAAAAAAAGTCGAAGCGGATTGGCATGGCGAACATCGATGAGCATCTGTAATTGAAGAAGATCCTCGCCAGCATGTTGAAGACCAAGAATCCTTTCTCGGACAACCCTGAGGTGGCGGTATGCCTAGACAACATACGATACAGAGTTGATATGGTGTTCTTTGGGGTGCGCGGCTCTCTTGTCGATATATATCTCACTCATCTTGGTTACCGCAGCTCGAACGTGTGTCAATGATCTCGCAAGTCCGATGAATTCGATCGTGGGCTCCTCAAAATTACCCGGCGACGGCGGGAGGCGGAAATTTTGCTGTATATGCTACCGACACAGCGACAACCATACCATTACCAGTACGTGGGTCAGGACTCGCAGCCTTGGGGGTACACATCAGGTGGAGGTCACTTTGCCGCTCTTTGGCACTCTGACGAACATGTATGGTCTGCTGCCACGGGGGTGGCGGAGATATCGGACCCGGAAACGTGCTCATTCCCTCCGGTGGTGGTGTCTTTCGATCATTGACTATCAGCATTGCGATATTCGTCGATGGTGTCGATGGCTCTGGGAACAAAATTCGGGACGTGATCGGTATGGAGGAGTATATGGTGCCCGATGCCTTCGCGAGGGACGACTACGATGCCATTCGGGCAGACCTGTGATCCTCCGGGAAGACATTGCGGGAGTGTGTTGTCTTTATGGTCCACCTATGCAAACCGCGTTCCTCGTCGATATCGCGGAGGAGTGGATGAGTATTGACCCACTTCAACGCCCGATAATGCGGGACGTGCTGAATTGCATGGTGGCCACTGAGATACCATCTTCTGAACCTTGGTCGCATGTGAAGTGATTGCGTTTTGTTTTCTGTCAGTAAATACATTCTAATCTTATTGTCCATGTAGACATTCACTAAATTCTTGGCGTTATTGTTCACGTATACTTCGACAATCATACTATCTCAACACTCGTGAACGCAGCTATTTTAATAACAAAGGGTGGTATCGATGAGGCTCTATTACTTCCGGCTTGTCGACATCAATCATCCTTTTCGGGCAGATCCTACAATATGGAGCTCAAGGACGTTGCACAGACCACACATATCCCATCGACATAATAGATAAAGTCCGAGCACTCACGGGAGATACTTATTTATCCATCACATTGGCGGAAAGTGCGGTATTGAACAAGGGTGAGACAGCCTTCAAGCGGTCTCAACACAAATACTGATACGTGCAGAGGAAATTCGGCCGGGACTTGTTGTCAATCCCGCTACTGCACATGGTTTCTCATCTCACCGTTCTGCTACTGTAGCTTGCGGCGCGAGGTAGAGACATATTCAATTCCAATAAGATACTATTCGACCTACTCATATGAAGGGTTGATGATCACCAAATCTACTGGATTGATCTGCAATCGAGGGAAGTTCCTATATCAAACAAAGGCAAGACATATACATGTAAATTGACGCGGTACAAGAGATGGTGAGTTCCCCGCTTCAATGTCAGGTAGCGGTAAACGCGTCACTGACAGGCAAACATTGTTACTCCACGGAATCCACACGAAGACGTTTTGACGGTGGCTCTAAATCCCCTACAGAGATTTTGGTCGTCTCTATCCGTCGCTTATATGCTTGAGGGAATAATAGTGATCCCTTGTCGGGCTCTGTGTTACATTCCATATCCGAGGATAATGCGGCATCCTCTGATGTCTGCGCATCGGAGACAGCGGGGCTGCGATCCGACGCGTCCAACAATGTCCCTTGAAAATCCTTCCTTGTGAGTCGCTGTCCTTGAAGAATCTTGCCCATGTGTGTATGCGCAAACGGTCGTCCTCTGCTTCGAATCCCAAGGAGAGCCATCACTGAAGGTAGAGGCGACCCAGAAAAGCTGATCGCCATTTCTTCGAAACTCCCAGGGATGTTGAACAGATTCCTCCGTACCGTTGTATCATTGACGTCGAGGAAACGGCATAGCCGGGTGTATGACTCATAGTCCCTGAGATAGAGCTGACCAGCAAATACATTCAACTGATCGATCAAATCCCAGGGCGGTATCCAATTAGGGGGCAAAGCAGGAATGGAATAAAGTCGGAGATCATCAGAGGGTTTCATTCGTTCAGCCGTGCGAGGCGCATAGAGATGGAGGTGGACAAATTCGCTCGTCCTGATGTCCGGCAAAATGCATTTGACTTCGTATGGGCTCAACAACACAAGCACTGGCTCGCGTTCCATTTTGCTCGTGAGAATCCACTGAACGGGTCGGAGATATTGATCAATGGTCCCTCGAGTGGACTCGGGCTTGATCGTGTTGGAGAAATCCGCCGTCGCCAGGATGCGTCGGCTCCAGACATCCGCATCGCGAGTAGTCGCAGAACTCTTTCCTAGCATCGTAAAAACAGGCTGAAAGACCTTGCCAGAATGACGTGAAGGGATGAGACCAGTTCTCACGAAGGACTTGACATCCGGATGAAGGAAATGCTCCGCTGGTTCCGCCATGGGAGGTAACTCCAGCTCTCTTTCCCGTTCTCGCTCGCGGCAGACCTCCCTTTCTTGTTCTTCGTCTAACTCTACTTTTGGAAGCGCCAGAACGCCGAGCTCTTTACAATGCTCGAGGATTTCTGGGTCTAGCACAGGTAAAGAACCCGACGATTTCTTGGCTTCGCAGGGTGCATAGAGATTGGCGAGTGATTTCATCTCCGGCTTGAGCCATGCATCCATCAGTTTCTTTTGTGTGAGTTTTCCGCTAATAAATTGGTTCCAAGCATCGTGGGTGGACTTATGATTCATGCCTTGTTGGGCCCAGTATGGAGCTCGTTGTTGAATATCTGTCCAGGTCTCGCATATTGCCCAGGATAAGATGTCAACGGTAGTGACTCGAGTGCCTGGGTTGGTCTTGCCTACTACCCCGCGGATGATTCGATCAACTTCGGGAGGTACGAAGAACATAATTGAGTGACCACGACCAAGCTTCCGCATCCGCATGCAGCCTGAAACACGCCAACCGTAAGATCAGGCAGTTGAATCATGGGCGAAAACCGAACCTTGTACCAAAGCGTCTTTCGTTACCTTTGGGCCCAACGTAACGGCTGCTCGTGACCCAACAGGGAGATTGATGTCAGTTCCTCTAGTGTGTGCATGGTCCAGATAGACGACACAATGCTCCAAATGTTGAGAAAGTGAAGACGATCGCATCGGCAGACGGTTTCCATTTCGCGTGAGCACTATCAGCTCATCCACGTCGTTAAAATAAATGGCGCCGGCTGTATCGGGGGAAATCTCGAGCCACGTCAAAGCCACTTTTTCATTGGAGAGATCGAGTATCTGTGAGCCAACATCCAGCAAAACACGAATTTCTGGTTGTTGTTCGGTAATCCTCTGAGAAGTGTGCGTGTTGATCGTTGCTTCTCGTCGCGAACTACCATGTATGATCCATTTTCGGGTTGAAGAAGCCACGCGAGAACCCTAGCATTGGTCCCCTTCTGATGGTCAAGGTCGTGATGAGCAATGGACATAGGTAACAGCCATCGCCCGTCGCTTGTCCCCGAAAATCCTAGTTTGCGACTCAGCACCGAATTAAACAGCCTGATAGGGTGGGCTGCACGTACCCGTTATCAGCTGTTTCCGCTTCTGTGCCAAATCCCAGCTGGATGCGGAGATCTTCCAAGGAAATCCTGTCGCCTCCTTCGGAAAAACCACGCGGGAAAGGTAGAAATCAATGGCTGATTGATTTTTATAGAAAAGTGGGTATACGATCTTGTCCCATTGCTCGGATGGATTGAGGTTGATGTCGTTGAGCCTCGGAATGGAGTCCAACAATGGCTCGCAATCCTTTATCCAGTGTGTGTATTCTCCGGTGGGGTCATCCTGGTCAAGGAGAATTTCAAAACACTCTTTCAACTCCCGTTGCCTGAGACCTTCGTAGTAGTAAGATAGGCAAGTGAGAATGATAGTGAGATCCGGATGGCCAAATTGAGTGTTGCGTGCTGGCGTATCTTTGGCTCGATATGGAACAGCAAGTGTCGTGTTGGTGTCGTGCGTCTGTGTGGTATGGCCATAGTTAACACGCCATCTCCGCTCAGTAAGGGCCCATAAGAGAATGTTGGAAGTCAGGAGACCACGGAGTAGTAGTAGTCCACCCCAGAGATGACTTTGGTCAGATTCTTCAGCGTATTTCTCGACCCTTTTTGCTGTAGCTGGAACTTGGAGGACATTCGGATCAGATATGAAGCTCCGAATCGAATCGCGTAGTGTTGGGGAAACAAGTTCGAAGTTGAGACTGGGCAGTTTTCCATCCAACACGTCTTCCACGATGAATGATATTAGACGTTGACCAATGTCGGAGGGACGCAGAATCTGAACGTGCGGAAACGATCCAGGTGGGTCACAGTCATACTCTATAGAGTCCGGGGCATATCGTGAGAGGGAATATAAATGCTTCTTCACTAATGCGAGGACCTGCTGAGTAATTGTCCATCGCATGGGATATCCGTCCAAATGTTGCTGCGGGCCCATCGTGTAAACCAACTGGAATCGTGAATGCAAGATCTCGTCGCTTTCGTCCAGGATGTCTCGGGCGTGACTATCAAGCCACCTCTGAAGGCTCAGCCACTGGCATTCCGATCGACTCTCCGGAGCATCATGAGCATCCATATTTCGCCTGTCATGAGGTTGAGTATTCTCCTCTTCACACGAGCGTTTTGACGACTGAGCCGGTAATTGAAGTTTGTTATCTGCTTGGTCATTCTCCTGGAGTTGCTTAAAAGTTAGTGAAATCAACGGTCCCCAGTATACGTCTATCGGTACGTACTGATCTAGGCAACAAGGCGCCGGAGACGTGCTTGTAAATTGATTTCTGCAACGTACTAGACAACTTGGTGGTGAATTTGCTGCGACGTATCTGCTCGTCGATGCCCATCAACTTGAGCGACACGACGTGTTCTGGCTGGACGAGTATAATTCCGCGTTCGGTCATGCATTGGGACATAAACACGGGAAGGTCATCGATTTGAAGGCTGTTCACCCTGCCTTGATCGTCATACTCGGGATTGCGAGAGAAGGGCAGGTGGTATATCGGCCGGTTGGTGAGCCCGCCAAGGCGAGCGACCAGTATATCGAACATTTGGGCTGTTAGTGCTTTCGGCACAATGACACGGACAAGCTGTGTTCCGTCAGCAAGTGCCGCAGCGGCGATAGGGATAATGACGGAGGATTTTCCATCGCCCATGTTAACCTGCATTACAGTGCTTTCACCCGATCGTGGGGACATTATTTCCATCGCAGTTTCTGCCTGAGCACGGCGAATGAGAAAGTTTCCTTGTATCTGAAGAATATGTACAAGGTGAATTGCGAGTGCAGAGGAAAACCATTGAAACATACACGCACCTGGATTAAAAGCCAATCCGGAAACTCGTCAGGATTCCATCCATCACATCCCTCATTCTCCAACTCCTTTGAAAACTCTTCCACAAGGCCTTTCAGTGAAAATCGAAGCAATCTCCGCGCGCGCTGTAGGTCCAGAAGGACCAACGACAATCGAGTTAGGCACTGCTTCCAGTGAGGAGGGACCTTGATCGCACAAGTAGATGCGAGATATCGCAAGAGGCCATCTGCGGTAATTCGAGGCCACTGACCAGTTTCGTCGAGAGTCTGTTCATGCGAATTTGTTGGACGTAGACTTCTCCTTAAAATATCCAGACAGTGCAGGTAATTGACTCTACACTGCGCATAGTGCTCCTTTAGCTGCTCAACAGGGGTTTCTCCCCCTGCCCTGTGACTGTGAGGTATCCGAGAGTGCATGCGAACATGTTGTGAACTGGCGTCGAGATGTGCGAGGTATTCTCGTTTGAACGAAGAGTCGGTCCGAAGAGTGGAGAATAGTTGATCCAATGTGGGAATATCGGAATCGGAATGGTTCCCTGGCATCAAGATACCGTGAAGATAAAGAGTGATACGGCCTGGTAGTTCCGGTGCTGGTCTATTACAAATCAAGTGGTCAAGCGTCATGATCGGCAGGCCGAGGTTAAAAACATGTCGCAGAGATGAGACTGCAGATGGAAAAGCGATGGGCGTCGGATCTGGATCATGGATGGAATGAAAGATTTCGGCACAATTTTGGTCTTTGGGAGAGCTTGGCCGAGTAGCGTTCGGAGCAAACGTCTGCGCGGCCTGCTTTTCTTGGTCATTGACTTGGACTTCCGAAAGTCGATATGTGTCACGATGCCAGTAATATCTCGTTTGGATTCTATTGAGAGCAGTGGTGACTTGAGGATCTTTAATTACCCGAAAGACGTCGTAATCGACTTTCTGTTTCATGATTGACCGACATATGCCAGACCGGAAAAGACAAAGCGCTGCCTGGATACCTGTCTTGCCTGTGAGTGGGTCAGGCTGATGGCAATTGGTCATGGCATGCAAGGAAGCGAGAAAGATTGTGCTCCCAAAACTGCCATCCCCTAGCAAGCAACCCAGCTCCGAATCTACACTGTAGGTGTGATACAATGGCTTCTCAGCGTCATTGCGCCGATAGTCTCGGTGCAGAATGTCGATCCGTACCAAATTGCTATCACAATGTAATATTGGATAACCATTTGGTATAATGATCTGTCTGTGGATAAGGCCTTCAGGAACGACAGTGCTTGCAATGAGAGTGTTTGGACGAAGGACAAGGAAGTTATCTAAACCAAAGAGTGTCCCAATGCATTGATTCTCGTCGTAAACCATGTCCTTGAAGTCATGGGATTCGAGCTCTCCCTTATCATTGATGAAAAAGGACAGGCTATAGCTTGGCAGAGTGACAGACAGCTGCGACGCCGATGGTGATTGGGATGAAGACACGGTGATCAGGAGATCTGCAGAGAGGTTACTACCAAACTGCGAGACTCGGAGTGAGTCTTGGAATTCCTTGTTTGAATGAATCCAAGACTGCAAGACACTTTCGTCGACGTTATTGAGACACTCGAAACACTTCCAGACCATTGTCCAGGTTGCACTCTGGATGTCCACAAGGCCCGTTGTACCCCGAGACATATGATATTGTCCAAGCGTGCAATCAATCTTCCAGTGCTCAGTAGATTGTTTCCAGAACTCTTTGAAAGGGCAGATTTCGATTATCTTTGTTGACAGATTTAACCAATGAGAGTGGCCATCAACGAGTGCAGGCGGAAGGTCCTTCCGCAGCTTTGCGGAGGGAATCAGCTCAAGTATCTCGTTTGTTTGACTGTCTTTCATTTGTACTACCAGGTAGTCGCCTCGCAGCGAAAAGTGTACCTGTGAAATAAATTTCGACCATTGTCATCACATCACCGTGGTACCATAAGTAGAATGTTTACCTTGTGTTCAAGAGTCATGAAATCCATTCCTGGGAGGTTTGATGATACGGAAAGGAAGCCTTGCTGAAAATGATGGTTAGAATCTGAGCTCAGAAACTGCGGTGGATAAATACATCAGAGAAAATGTTGTAGAACTCTGGACATATCCAAATCTCTTGTAGCGAGCCATTCAATGACCGACCGTCTACATGGAGCGCGCCACTGAGCAGGTTAATATGCACTGTCTGCAAGCGTTGATTCTCGGTCACTTTGGTTTCGCACATAAGCCAGCGACCATCTGGATATCGCAACTGCTCCCATCTCTGGGTACTTGGTGAATAGCTAACAAAAATCCTGCGAACCGCAAGATCAATGGCGTAGTTCGATGGATCAGCGAGCATCATATCGTTCAAGGTCTGCTCAAGAGCAAGAGAGAGGCGAATATCTCGTCGATGCCATAGTCTTGGATAGTTATCGAGATTGCGCACTGAAAAGGTAACACTGCATAAGTATTGCGGCCGCTTGCACGGAGTAGCCAGACCTACTATATTTAGTATAAAGTGCATGTATAAAGATAGCGCAAGAAAGGACCGCGTCGAGATCCTCTGCAGATCGGAAGAGTATGCGGAAGGCAGCAGGGTCAATGTCAAACGTACTCCGACAGGCAGTGGCCATGTGCAGCAAGAGATCCCTGCGGTCTCCGTTTGTGGGTGCTTTTGACAGGTCATACGATAGATCCTGTGCCCAGCTGAATGACTTCCTGCGTACTCTCTGAAGAAGACCGATAGCTCTGTCTGAGATGTCCTGGCAGGGGCTGGATGCAAGCACACGAGTGATCAGAAAAGAAATAGTGTTCATCAATACCGCATCAATGGAACCAGCTCCAACATCCACAAACAGACTGTCGAGCTCATCTAGAAGAGCATCACAAAAGGATGGGTCTCGGAGCTCTTGGTGCCAGACCCATGTCCCCGTATTAGGATCAAGGGGTCCAACTTGACATGCAGCATGAGCGAGGACAAAGTGGACCTCATCATGATGAAAATTAAGAGTTCGACAGCGTAGCCCATGCAGGATATTAAGCCATTGCAATGAACCACCGCTACGCAAGTGTGCAAACGTGATAAATTCGTCAACGGAGAGGGCAGGAGGACATTCTGCTTGAGTAGCCAAAACGTGATTGCAAGTGTGGGAGATAGAGTCCATGTATTTTTTCAATATATCGGGGCCGTACCCAAAACGATTGTATCCAAGATTGAAGGAAAGATCCCAGTCTCGGCAGGACCTCCCAGCTTGCCGTATTTGACCCGGAATCGAGAGCCTGGAATTGTCAAAGTAGGGATCCTTCCAATAAGGATGCCGAGCGACATAGCGTATCGTCGGGCTACAAGAATCTTCTGGATAAAAATATGCAAGGTGTATTTGGACGTGCAAAATTGGTCCGTGGTGCCCGGTGACAAAGTAAGGTCGCAATGCGCGGACATTCTCAAGTAGATGGTCCCCTTCCTCTGGATCCACCCTCTGAAGAAAATCAGCTAAAAGGAAGGAACAGTTGAGAATGCAAGGCGCGGCGGAACGCCAGATACGAAGGCACATTGGGGGTTGCAGCTCAAATACAATGACTTTGGCATGTCGCAACGATGCGGGCAGTGGCGATCGAGAAATTTCTACACTGTCAGCCAGTCTTTGCTGCGCCATCTCCAGATTTTCTTGCTTCCCTTGAAGGATGACTGGGATGGGTGTCAGATCGTTGTGCCCGACATGTGCGCTAACACCGCTAGTAACCCTTGTCATTGTGTCTTCTTCGATCCGAGCTTTGAGTTGTTGAAGATGCAGGGATTGGTCATAAAAACGGACTGGAAAACTGTCTTCAGTGAAATCGTCCGAAATCACCGACCATCCTGGCCGTGATCGAGCATGGCGGGCAGACAAATACTGGTATGTGCAGGAGAGACGATGGAGACTCGATTCCTTGCGTAGGAGTAGCTTTTCCAGGAAAGCTGTCGAAATTCCCGGGGGATAGTCGGCGAGCATAGGTATCTCTCTTACAGCCAACTTATCCAGTGCGACATAGAGCTCGATCGCAGTCAATAGCCTGAGCGAGGTTTCCTCCGGATTGAATACGAACTTGTGATCATATAGCTTCATTAAACATTTATCCAACAAGGATCCGAGCTGTGCACATGCCTCGTCCACATTTGAGACGTAGGCAACCCAGTCGTCAATGCCGAGCTCTACTGATCGTTCGACATCATAGAGAGTGGTGTCAGGATCTGCCTCGTATGCCTCGTCGAAGAAGGTCCCGTTCGAGGACAAAAAGTCGTCAATGGTGCCACGAGGACGGTGGTTAGGATGGAAGGAACCAGCGGATCCATGACTGGGATTTTCGAGGACACGTTCGATGTATTCACGACTGTTCAGGAGTGAGAGTTGTGTATCTCTAGCAAGTTCTTCCGGGGAGGGATTCTGAAAAGGGGATGGGCGAATGCTCAACTCCTTCCATCTGGCATCAAGGATCTCTTGAAGACAAGTGCAAGTTTTCGATGCCACTCCGGTGAGCCAGTTGGGGGTAGTGGAGCCAAGCTTCTTCAGACGTCCGAGAATCCGAGACGACATCAGGGAAAGCATGTCGGTAGAAAGACTTGTATTCTTTGCATCATTTGCGAGGGTGCACATAAAGAACAAAATGAATCCTTTGTAGGAAGGAGAATCGTAGATAGATGTTTGAATTGCGACCCTGATGAGAAGCCAAAGTGGCGAGCGACGCCAGACATCCTTGCCTTCATCCTCCAGTAACTTCCATGATCGGCCAACACGATCACGAATGCGTTTGAGCACCGCCCCACTTTTTGCTACAGGGACAATAACAGTAGCGCGACCAATCCTTTCCAAGATGGTATTGAGCAGTATGTTGATGTATTGTGGATGGGCGGGAGGAGGGAGAGGGAGATCTCCGTCGATATCGGAGAGAGAGAGGCAATTGGCAAATTGAAGTTGAAAATCCCGGTCATCAAACACCTCGTTTGGAATCTCTGCAGCAGAACGAGGATACGAGCAGTTCAATGGACCCTCTGCCTTATTCACAGCATCTTCGTTTGGGGACACCTCAAATGCCTCCCATAACGTAGAGTTCTCCCGCTTCGTGAGGACGATTGCAGCGTTTTGATGACGGATAAAAAAGACTAGGATATCTAGAGATGGTAGATAAAAATTTTGTACGGAAACCTGTGAATGTACCTTCTGTTTGTATTCCCTGCAGTTGGGAAATGGTGCGGTCTCCGTCCATCTCCTCAGACCGGAAAGATGCTTGTAGATTGTATAGCATATTTTTGATCCGATTCCACCGGTTCTGCTCCGAGGTTTCGCGGACGTGAGTGCTATAAGCGCGGGCAGCAGTGCATACTGCATGAGCTAATGAACGATTCTTCTCTGGGGTATAGTCGTTGGCGTCGGGAAGCTGGAAAGGAAGAAAAACGTGTGTGGCAGTATATTCCAAAGATTCAGAAGTATGTACGAATGGAGATGGACTTGTTTGAGACTCGTAGAAGTTATCGTGAGCAGACATGGTGACGGTGCATCCAAGTGGCTATGTAGCGATTTCATTGGTTCTACGTTCATTTTCCAAATCGACGTAACCCTTCCACATCAACCACGAGCCCATACCCATTATCGCTACCTCCAAGCACAAGACATTACCTTCCAAATTTCCGGCAAAACGAATTCAGAGCCGAGATTTTCGTCAGGTCCCTAGAACCGCGGTCAAGATGGTTCGGGAAAATGGAAAGTGGGCGTAGCCGAATCCTGTGTGTCATGCAGTCTTTCTTCGCGTTGTATACTTGTGACATGTTGGGATTGCTAGGCACGTTCTTGGGACGAACAAAGTTCTCACCACCATCCTACTTTCGAGCTGTGATTCGAAAAGGCGGATTGTGGATGTTTGGGCACTCCCTGTTTTATCAATTACTTGGCGGGACTCTCGATGGTTGCGAGAGGCGAGTACTATCAAATTTGTCAATGCTCTCAACTTATGGAACCTCACCAGGTAGTGAATACGATTAACGCCGGGAGCGGCTTGCCTCGATCCTTGGGTCTGTCAAGTAGCAGTACAAAAACTTTGGCAACTTCAATGACGCTTTCTCTGAAGTACTACAAAAATTTACTCCAAACGTTCCATCCTCTCGGCCAAGAAAAAGGTGACACAGCTCTCGCTCGCACAGGCTGGTTTCAAATTTCTCGAATCTGACAACGCACTAGACTTTCTCAGAGACACGATCAACCTTCAAGGAAAAATTGAAGTGTTGTTAGGACCTGGACGATACAAAGAAATGCAACCTGACGGCAATTGAACAAGTTACTCCGACCTTCACCTTCCTTCTCCAGGGCCAACTGCACAAAGGGATGCCACGAAATGGACTGGTACGGTAAACTCGACCCCATCTATATGAGAAGATCCTAATCACCGACATGTTGAAGACGCACGACGGGATCCCTTCACGGACGACCCTGAGTTGGTGGACCCACATGCGATACAATGTTGATATGGGGCTGTTTGGGGTGCGCGGTTCTCTTGTCGATATCTCTTTCATTCACTTTGGTTACCATAGTCCGAACACGTGGTGATGATATCTCCCGAGTCCGATGAATTCGATCATGGCTTTCTCAAATTTACCCGCTGATAGCAGGAGGTCGAAATTTTACAATGTATGCTGCCGAAAACCATACCATTATCAGCGTGAGGGTCTAGACTCGCAGCTCTGGAGCGTTCGTTATTTACATGTCATTAGGCGGAGGCCACCTCACCATTCTCTGATACCCCGATGGACATGTAAGGTCTGCTGCCATACAACCCGTCAAAAGGGTGTTGTTCATGTACACGCATGGCATTGCATACCGAGGTATTAAACCCGCAAACATGCTCATTCCACCTGGTGGTGGCCGTCTTTCGATCACCGACTTCAGCATCACGATATTTGTCGATGGCTCTGGGAGCAAAGTTCGCGACATGGTTGGTACGGAGGAATATATGGCGCCAGAAGTCTTCGTGAGGGACGAGTACGATGCCATTCATGCAAACCTGTGGTCCTGCAGGAAGACCTGCAAGAGTTCTGTTGCTTTTGTGGTCCATCCATGTACACCGCATTCCTTGTCGATGTAACGCCAGTTAATTCGAGACCTGCTGAATCGCATGGTGGCCTTGAGTTGCCATGCTCTGAGCCTCGGTTGCACGTGAGGTGATGGCGTTTTGTTTTCTGTCAGTAAATACAATCTAATCTCATTGTCCAGGTTGAGCGTAACCCTCGCCACTGGAAAAGCATGATCATCGTCGTCCATGTGGACGTTCACTTTATCTCTGCGTTGCTGTTCGTGTATACCTTGATAGTTAAGCACTGGAAATGCCATCTTTAACCGTCGTGAACGCAGCTAATCACGAGTCGCGGTATCGACTTGTTCCGGCAACCTTGACATTCTTCAAGACACATTCATCTCCTCAGTCTCCACAGTCCAGTTTACTGCACGGCGTTTCTTACCTCCTCGCCATGCTACCATAAACTGCGGCAGATGCTATCACGGTCTTCAAATCTAATGAAGACAAATGTTCTTTCACTAATTACAAATAAGACCATGTCAATGTGAGGGGTAATCCTCAGTGAATTGATCTGCGATCGAGAGAAGTTCCTACAATATTACATCAAACAAAATCAACGCATATATATAAATCAATGCTGTACAATAGATCATGAGTTTCTTCGTTTGGAACGCAGTAAACGCATCACTGACCCACAATCATGATTCCTCCGCGCGAATACTCGAACGCTTCGAAGACCTATTGTCGTCATCTGTTACGGTTCCCATCTGAGGTCCGGGGTAATGCAGCATCCTGTGATGTTTGCGCATCGGAGACAGCAGGGCTGCGATCCGACCCGTCCAACTGTGCTCCTGGAAAGGCCTTCTTTGTTAGCGACTGTCCTTGAAGAATCTTGCCCATGTGTGTGTGCGCAAACGGTCGTCCTCTGCTCCGAATCCGAAGAAGCGCCATCACCGAATGCAGTGGCGACCCAGAGAACATAATCGCCATGTCTTCGAAACTCCCAGGGATGTTGAACAAATTCCTCCGTGCCGTTGTATCGTTGACGTCGAGGAAACGGCATAGTCGGGTGTATGACTCATAGTCTCGGAGATAGAGTTGACCAGCAAACACGTTCAACTGGTCAATCAAATCCCAGGGCGGTGTCCAATTAGACGGCAGAGGAGGGATGGAATAGAGGCGGAGATCGTCCGAGGGTTTCATGCGCTGAGCTGTGCGGGGCGCATACATATGGAGGTGGACCGCTTCGCTCTCCCTGATGTCCGGCAACAAGCAGTTGACTTCAAATGGGCTCAACAGAACGAGTACTGGTTCACGTTCTATTTTGCTCGTGAGAATCCACTGAACGGGTCGGAGGTATTGATCCGTGGTCCCTCGAGTGGACTCAGGCTTGATCGTGTTGGAGAAATCCGTCGTTGCCAAGACACGCGGGCTCCACACGTCTGCGTCGGGAGTAGCTGCAGAACTCCTCCCTAGCATTTCAAACACTGGCTGAAAGACCTCGCGAGAATGCAGAGGGATGACACCTGTCCTCACGAAGGATCGGACGTCTGGATGAAGGAAATGCTCTGCGGGTTCTGCCATGGGAGGGAGTTCCAGCTCTCGTTCCCGCTCCTTCTCGCGACAGACCTCTCGTTCTTGTTCTTCTTCCATCTCTGCTTTGGGAAGCGATAGGACACCTAATGCTTTGCAACGTTGACGGATGTCATGGTCCAGCGCCAACAAAGAACTCGACGGGTCCTTGGCTTCGCGAGGCTCATAGAGATCGGTCAGCGATTTGCGTTCCGGTTGTAGCCATACATCAGTGAGTTTCTCTTGGGTAAGCTTCCCATCAGCGAATTGCGACCAGGCAGTGTATCTCGATCTGTGGCTCATGCCTTGTTGGGCCCAGTAAGGAGCCCGCTGCTCAATATCTGCCCAAGTCTCATGTATTGCCCAGGATAATATGTCGACGGTAGTGACCTGGGTATCTGGGTCCGTCTTGCCTGCTACCGCACGGATGATTCGATCAACCTCGGGAGGTGCAAAAAACATGACAGAGTGGCCGCGACCCAGCTTCCGCATCCGCATGCAACCTGGAAACCACAAACAGTGAGAAGATCCAGTGATTGACCGGCGGTCGAAAAGCCAACCTTGTACCAATGCATCTTTTGTTACTTTGGGACCCAACACAACGGCTGCTCTTGACCCGATTGGGAGACGAATGTCAGTCCCCCTCGTGTGCGCATGATCAAGATAGACGACATAGCGCTCTAACTGTTGAGAAAGTGATGATGATAGCATCGGTATACGTTTTCCATTTTGCATAAGTACCATCAATTCATCTTTATTGTTGAAATAGATGGCACCAGCTGAATCAGGGGAGATCTCGAGCCACGCCAAAGCCACTTCGTCGTTGCGGAGATCAAGTATCTGTGAGCCAACATCCAACAAAACACGAATTTCGGGTTGTTGTTCGGCAATTCTTCGAAGAAGTGTATATGTCTCGGTGGATCGTTGTTTCTCATCAACGTTGTGGACAACCGTATAGGACTCATTTTCGGGTCGAAGAAGGTGTGCGAGAACTCTGGCATTGGTTCCCTTCTGATGCTCGAGCTCCTGTTGAGCAATAGACATGGATAGCAACCACTGCCCATCGTTCGTCCCCGAAAATCCTATTGGCTTCATTCAGCGATCAGACTGAACGGTAAACTGCCACTCACCCGTTATGAGTTTTCCCCGCTTCTCCGCCAAATCCCAACTCGACCCAGAGAGTTTACAAGGAAATTCTGTGGCCTCCTTCGGAAACACCACTCGTGAAAGGTAGAAATCGATGGCCGCTTGGTTGATGGAGAAAAGAGGGAATACGACCTTGTCCCACTGCTCTGATGACCTGAGATTGATGTTGTTGAGAATCCGAAGGGAGTCCGGCAATGACACGCAATCTTCCATCCAAAATGCGTATTCTTTACTGGGATTATCCTGGTCTAGTAGAATTTCAAAAGAAGACCTCAATTCCTTTTCAGTGAGACCGGCATAATAATAGGATAGGCAAGTGAGAATGATGGTGAGATCCGGGTGACCAAACTGAGTGTTTGGTGCTGGCACATCCTTGGCTCGATATGGGACAGCGAGCATTGTAGGACGATCAATGCCAATGATGTAGGACTCGGGGGCAGGACCATAGTCGACACGCCATCTCCGGTGCGTAAGAGCAAACCAGAGGATGTTGGAGGCAAGGAGACCACGGAGTAGCAATAGTCCACCCCAAAGATGACTCTGGTCAGAATCCTTGGCATACCCCTCCACCATCTTTGTTATAGCCGGAAGGACATTCTTATCAGATATGAAGCTCTGAATACCATCACGTATTGCTGGGGGAACATATTGGAATTTGATATTGGGAAGCTTTCCAGCTATCACATCATTCACGATGAATGACATTAGACGTTCATCAATGTCGGACTCTGCTTGTAAAATTCGGACCTGCGGAAATGATCCAGGTTGTTCGCATCTATACTCTATGGCGTCCGGGGCATATCGTGAGAGTGAATATAGATGCTTCTTCACGAGTCTGAGGACTTGTTGCGTGATTGTCCATCTGTCAGGATATCCGTCGATGTGTTGCTGCGGGCCTATTGTGTAAAGCAACTGGAACCGTGGATGTAAGATCTCGTCGCTTTCGTCCAAGATGTCTCGAGCATGAATGCAAAGCCAATTCTGAAGGCTGAGCCATTTGAATCTACTCTCCACAGCATCGTGGGCCTCCCTAGTTTGCCGATCATCAATTGGAGTGTCATTTTCTCTTTCAGAGCGGTTTGAAGATTGAGTCGATAATTGAAACGAGCTATCCCGGCCACCTTCCTGGAGCTACCCGATGAAAATTGAACTCGGCGATCCACGGTATAGGATTATTGATACATACTGATCTAAGCAGCGGGGAACCGGAGATGTTTTCCTGCAACTTCTTAGACGATTCGGTCGTGAGTTCACCGCCGCGTATCTGCTCCTCGACGCCCATCAGTTTGAGCGACACGACGTGCTCTGGCTGGACGAGCAAAATTCCACCCTCGACCATGCATTGGGACATAAACTTGTGAAGATCATCAATTTGAAGGCTGTTCAGCCTGCCTTTATAATCATACTCGGGAGTGCGAGAGAACGGCAAGTGGTATATCGGCCGGTTGGTGAGCCCGCCGAGGCGAGTGACCAGGATATCGAACATTTGGGCCGTTGATACTTTCGGTACAATGACACGGACAAGCTGTTTGCCATTAGCAAGTGCTGCGGCGGCAATGGGGATGATGACGGAGGATTTTCCGTCGCCCATGTTGACCTGCATGACAGCATTTCCGTTGGATCCTGGAGACATGATTTCTATCGCAGTCTCTGCCTGAACACGGCGAATGAGAAAGTTTCCTTGGATCTGAAAAACCCGAGGTGAAACGCGAGTGTGAGTGATAAGTGCTAGGAACATGAACAAACCTGGATTAATAACCAGTCCGGATACTCCTCAGGATCCCATCCATCACATCCCTTGTTCTCTAACTCCTTTGAAAGCTCTTCCCTATGTCCCTCCAGCGCAAATAGAAGCAGTCTCCGGGAACGCTGCAGGTCTAGGAGGACTAGCGACAGTGTTGTAAGGCACTTCTTCCAGAGCGGAGGGATTTCGATCGGAGAGATGGATGCGAGATATCGCAAGAGGCCATCTGCGGTGATGCGTGGCCACTGACCACTTTGATGGACAGCTTGTTCGTGTGAGCCTGTGGGACTTAGACTGCTCCTTAAAATATCCATAGACTGCAAGTAATTGGCTCTACACTGCACATAGTGCTCCTTCAGGTCCTCAACTCGGACGAGATCTGCTCCTGCTGCCTTGTGAACTTGGACCGCCTGAGACACCACATGAAGATGCTGTGCACTGGCATCGAGATGTGCAAGGTATTCTCGTCTAAACGAGGAATGAGTGGAAAGGGCAGAAAATAGTTGGTCCAATGCCGACATATCGGAGTTGTCTGCTGGCATCAAGATACCGTCAAGATGAAGTGCGATACGGCCTGGTAGTTCCGGTGCTGGTCTGTTGCAAATCAAGTAGTCAAGCCTCATGGTAGGCGGGCCCGCGTTAAAAACATAGTACAGAGATGAGATCGTCCATGCTGGATCTGGATCATGCACGGTAGAATACATGATTCCATTGCTATGTCGGTCCTTGGGAAAGCTTGACCGAGTACTAGTGTTCGGAGCAAACACGTGCGGCGTACTAGCCTGCTTGTCTTGGTCATCTACCTTCGAAAGCCGATACGTGTCACGATTCCAGTAATATCTTGTTTGGATGTCCTTGACAGCAGAGTTTACTTGAGGATGTTGGAACCTCATTGCGCAAAAGAAATTGTAATCGACTTTCTGTTTCATGATTGACCGACATCCACCATGCTGGAAAAGACATAGTGCTGCCTGGATGCCTGTCTTGCCTGTAAGTGGGTCAGGCTGATGGCGATGGGTCATGGCATGCAAGGAAGCAAGAAAGAGTGTGCTCCCAAAACTGCCATCCCCTAGCAAGCAACCCAGTTCCGAATCCACATTGTACATGTGATACAATGGCATATCGGCTTCATTATGCCGATAGACTCGTCGGTGCAAAATATCGATCCGTACCAGATTGTTATCAGCATGTAATTTTGGACAGCCATTCGGTATAAGGACTTGTCTGTGGATAAGGCCTTCAGGAACAATGATGCCTGCAATATGAGTGTTTGGACGAAGGACAAGGGAGTTCTCTAGACCAAAGAGTGTCCCAATGGATTGATTGTCGTCATAAACCATGTGCTTGAAATCGCGTGATTCGAGTTCTCCCCCTTCATTAACGAAAAAGGACAGTCCATAACTTGGTAGAGTAACAGACAACAGTGACACCGATGACGATTGGACCGAAGATGTGGTGATCAGGAGATCCTCAGACAGGCTCCATGAGTCTTCATATCTGAGTCCTCCATGGTGTGCACGCATCGAGTATTCCCGGACCAATTCACTTTCGTCAACTTTATTGAGACACTCGAAACATTTCATGACCAATTTCCAGGTTGGGCTCTGAATGTCCACAAGAGTCTCGCCATCCCGTTGGCACATATAATATTGGCCAAGAGTACAATCAATCCTCCAATACTCAGTAGAATGTTCCCTGTGTTGTTTGAGGGGCTGTATTTCGATGATCTTTGTTGAAAGATTCAACCAATGAATATGGCCTTGGATGAGTGAAGGTGGAAGGTCATTCTGGAGCTTTCCGGAAGGGATCAGCTCCAGCGTCTCGTTTGTTTGTTTGTCCTGCATACGGATCACCAATTGGTCGTCTCGCAGCGAAAAGTGCACCTGTCCGTCAGATTTCAATGATTATCCACTTTCACATCACCAAGCTCAGGCTGATTACCTTGTGTTCGAGAGTTGTAAAATCCATTCCTGAGAGATTGGATGTACCCACAAGAAAGCTTTCCTGGAAATGGTCATTGGTTAAGAACAAAAAACAGCAGTACACATACATCATGGAAGATGTTTTCGAATTCCGGAGACGTCCAGATCTGTTCCAGCGATCCACTGAATGATTGACCATCCACATGGAGTGTACCAATGAGTAGGTTAACGTGCACTGTTTTCAAGGTCTCGTTAGTTTGGCATATTAACCAATGCGCGGTTGGATATGTTAACTGTTCCGATCTCCAAATACCAGGTGAATAGCCAACAAAAATCCTGCGAATTGCGAGATCAATGCCATAGTCTAATGGGTCGGCAAGAATTGCATCCTTCAAGGTCTCCTCAAGAGCAAAAGAAAGACGACTATCTCGTTGGCACAGTATTGTTTGAGCGTTAGGGGGTGAGAATACTGAAGAGTTGAAACCGTAAGCCATGGAGGAACATTCACTCAAGAATCAAACATACTATCGCTAGGAAGTGCAGCTATAAAGAACGCACAAGAGAGGAGTGCGTCCACATCCGCGGCAGAATGGAAGAGCGCGTGGAGGACAGCAGGGTCGATGTCAAACGTACTCCGGCAGGCATAAGCCATGTATAGCAAGACATCCCTACGTTCAGGCTTTGTAGGTGCCTTTGACAGGTCGTACGATAGCTCCTGTACCCAGCTGAATGACTTCCTGCGTGTGATACAAAGAAGTGCCATCCCTCGGTCCGAGATGTCCTCGCAAGGGCTCGATGCGAGCACACGAGTGATCAGGAGGGAAATGGTGTTCATTAATACACAGTCGATCGAACCGGCTCCAACGTCCTTGAACAGACTTTCGAGCTCGTCTAGGAGGGCATTGCAAAAGGACGGGTCTTGTAGCTCCTGATGCCAGATCCACGTCCCCGCAGGATCGAGAGGTCCAACTTGACATGTAGCATGAGTGAGGAGGAAGTGGACCTCATGACGTCGAAGATTAAGAGTTCGACAGCGTAGCCCGTGCAGGATGTTAAGCCATTGCAGTGAACCACCGCTGCGCAAGTGGGCAAACGCGGCAAATTCGTCGACGGAGAGGGAAGGAGGACATTCTGCTTGGGTAGCCAAAACGTGATTCCAAGTGTGGGAGATAGAATTCATGTATTTTTTCAATAAATCGAGAACGTGTGCAACATCTTCGTATCCAAGGTGAAAGGAAAGCTCCCAGTCTCTGCAAGACCTCCCGGCTGGACGTATCTGACCTGGAATGGAGAGCTCGCCATAGAATTGTTCCTTCCAATGAGGATGCTGAACAACATAGAGTAACGTCAAGATATGAGAATCCTCAGGATAAGCATAGGCCAAGTGAATTTGGACATGCAAAGATGTTCCTCGATGTTCGGTGACAAAGTAAGGCTGGAATGCGCGGAAATTCTTGAGTAAGGAGACTCCTTCCTCTGGGTCCAGTTTTTGAGGTCTCCAAATATCAGTTAGAAGGATGGCACCATTGAGGATACAAGGCGCAGCGGCACGCCAGATCTGAACGCGCGCTGGACACTGCAGCTCGAATACGACAACTTTCGCATGTAGCAGCGAGGGGCAGTGGTGATTGAGAAATTCCTGTGCCCTCGGCCTGCCATTGCTGCGTTAGCTCGAAGTTTACTTGCTTCTCGTTGGGGGTGGTGGGTGTAAGACCGTTATGCCCAGGTCGCGGGTCAACATGTTCAGTGATCCCATTCATTCCGTCCTCTTCAATCCGAGCTTTAAGTTGTTGAAGATCGAAGGATTGGTCATAAAAACGGACTGGGAAACTGTCTTCAGTGAAATCGTCCGAAAGTACTGACCATCCTGCCTGTGACTGAGAATGACGTGCAGACAAGTACTGGTATGCGCAGGAGAGACGATGAAGATTCGTTTCCTTGCGTAAGAGTAAATTTTCCACGAACGCGATCGAGATTCCCGGGGGATAGTCGGTGAGCATGGGGATCTCCCTCACAACTAACTTATCCAGTGCAATATAGAGCTCGATCGCCGTCAATAGCACGAGGGATATCTCCTCTGGATTTTCTCTCGAGTGTTCGTACGCTCCCATCAAATATTTATCCAACAAGAATCCTAGCTGCGCACATGCCTCGTCCACATCTGTGACGTAGGCAACCCAATCATCAATGCCAAGCTCTACTAACCGCTCGACGTCATAGAGAGTGACACGAGGATCAGCTTCGTATGCCTTGTCGAAAAAAGTTCCATTCGAGGACAAAAAGTCCTCGATGGTGCCACGGGGGAGATTGCTAGGACGGAAGGGACCGGCGGAATCGTGATCGGAATTTTTGAGGACGCGTTCGATGTATTCGCGACTGTTCGGGAGCGAGAGTTGTGTGTCTCTTGCGAGTTCTTCCCGAGTGGGATTCCGAAACGGGGATCGGCGGATGCTCAGCTCTTTCCACCTGGCATCAAGGATCTCTCGAAGACAAGCGCATGTTTTCAATGCCACTTCGGTAAGTCAGTCGGAGGCAGTGGAATCAAGCTTCTTCAGACGACCGAGAATCCGAGATGACATCAAGGAAAGCATATCACTGGAAAGACTAGCATTCTTTGCATCATTTGCGAGAGTGCACATGAAGAAGAAGAAGAATCGTTTGCAGGAAGCAGACTCGGAAGAACCATGAACGGATGTTTGAATCGCAACCCTGATGAGAAGCCAAAGAGCCGAACGGCGCCATACATCCTTGTCGATTGCCAACTTCCGACTAACACGGTCACGAATGCGTTTGGGCACTGCCCTGCGTTTGGTTACAGGTATGATATTGGTAGCGCGTCCAATGCCTTGCGAGATGTTATTCAGTAATATGTCGACGTATTGTGGATGAGAGGGAGGAGGGAGAGGAAGATCTGGGTTGACATTGGGGTGAGAGAGAAATTTGGCAAATTGGAATTGAAAGTCCCGGTCGTCAAACACTTCGTTGGGAATCTCAGCAGCCGAACGCGGGTATGCGCATGTCAGTGGACCTTCTGCTTTCCTCACAGCATCTTCGCTTGGAGACACCTCAAATGCCTCCCACAGCGTGTATTTTCCCCGCTTCGTGAGGATGATTGCAGTGTTTTGACGGCGGATAAAAAAGACTAGGATATCTAGAGATGGTGAGCAAGAATTCTATACGGAACTTATGACTGTACCTCCTGTTTGCATTTCTTTCAGCTGGGACACGACGTGGTCTCTGTCCATGTCCTCAGACTGGAAATGTGCCTGTAGGTTATCCAGCATCTTTGTGATCCGATTCCACTGATCCTGCTCAGAGGTTCCGCAGACGTGGGTACCGTAAGCGTGGGCAGCAGTGCATACAGCACGAGCTAATGAGTGATTCTTCTCTGGGGTATAATCGTCGGCATCGGGGAGTTGGAAAGGGAAAAAGACATGTGTGGTAATATATTCCAATGATTCAGAAGTATGGACGAACGGAGATGAACTTGGTTGCGACTTGGGGTTATCGGGGGAAGGAGGGCGAGCAGACATGGTGGTATCTTTGCGAGAAGGCCAGTTCACAGGTTTGGCCTTGCTGAGTCAGAATATAGCATTCAACGAGCCTGGGCCGGATGTCTTGGTTTCGCAGTTATCGACACTTATCCAAAGATCGGTACTTGGTTCATTCTTTGTCCTAAACTGAAGACTTGAGCCTTGATTTTGGCCAGTTCACGCGCCATGAAAGTAAGCATGCCAAACAGCTCACTGAACACGCATCGAAGCAAACTTGGTTTCATTCACGACCAACTTGAAGCCAGGCAGTGGCAGGTTGGCGGCAGTGGCCGTAGGAGACATAGAATGGAACCTGCCAGCCTGGGCGAACTCAGAACTGTATGACCCTGCCATTCACCATAGTTCAATGCTGTCATGGCATAGGCTAAGCGGCACATTTTTGCAACTTGCGTTCAAAGTGGCCGTGATCATGATCATGATATAGTAGAAGTCCACATACACTAGCAATAATCATGGGTTTAAAAAAATGACACTACGGTTGTGTCGCCAGTGGTCAACACCTCTCAAACACCCGGTAAAGATCAGGAAGATTGGCTACCTGAACGACGCCGTTTTCCAGCAACGACCTCGGCGCGGCCAAGAACTTGCGCATCGCCTGGAACAAGACGTGCTCGGTTTGCCATGCTGCCGCCTTTGCTGGGGCATGTGCCCCGTCAGGCAAGGATGGTATGAAATGTGATGGTGACGGAGAATAAAAGTAGGCAAGCTCATGCATGAGCGAGAAGAAGCATTCTTTCTCGGTTTGCCAGTCCACCTGACAAAGTCTTTCGTCACTTCCGGAACCCTCCGCAACGGGAGACGCTCACCTGCGGTCCGAGACGCATGAGAAAAGCGGGCAACTTGTTCAAGTTGGGGGTGTACTCTTTCATGAGATGCGGCAGACTCTCGATATCTCCGTCTAAAGTGATATTGATCTCAAAGTATTCGGCCAGCATGTCACGACGCGTGATGAGTGTTTTAGCGATGCGCTAACGTATTTGAGTGTTGGACCGTATATTTCTCTAGGGAGACTTACGTCCACAATCTCGTTCTTACTCAGTCCACTCTTTTCTGTACCTGGTTCTGCATCCACAGCCAACTTTAACAGAGTACGAAGTGGCGGTGGTGGATCCAGTTTCAATCGACGAAAGCTGCCGAATTGCATCAGAGCGAGCTGATAGAACATCTCCTCGCTATCACCATGTGCGTCTATGCATCAGATTTCAGAGGACAAAGGACACACTAACACGACGTACGCCAATGTAGCGTAATTGATGAGGTACAGTTTCGTTGCGTGCTGGATCAGCGAGAGGCACCGGTAATCATCCACAATTCCGACAAATGTATGCTTCTTCATGATTTCGGTCAAATCTGTCAAATGAGTTTGGTGTACGTTATCCCACTCGAACGACAAATGCAACAAACCATGGTGTACGCCTTTTTGGACCGCTTTCCTAAGCTCCAGGATGGAAGTCAGATCACAGTTCGACTCCGGGATATCGCGGAGACCGACTGCTTTCTTGGATACATCATCACCGTCAGAACGTGAAGGGTTCAACACAGGGATCATCGATTCAAGAGTGCGGTCGTGAAGTGACGTGCGGACTTTGTGGTGCGAATACACCTTCGTAGCTGAAAGGTGATTCAGATAAGCAATCACGACACGGAACATCGAGGAACATACGGTGAGACGTCGAAGCTACAGGCTCTTCATCGTTCTCCTCGTCTTCGCCTTCTTCCTCTCTTGCTCTCCGGCTAGCTTTTAGATTTGATTCGTTCAAGTGACCAGGAAGCAATGTCTAGAGAACGTGCATTCCACGACTCAACCGGATGGGACACCATACTCAGACCTACCTGATATTCAAAGGTCCTGGAATGACTTTGACTGACCACCTGCTGGATAGCATCTGATATTCGTTCCGTTATAGATTCTTCGTTCAAAAATATAACTTCCCGTTTTGTAGGGTGTACATTGACATCCACAGCACGGGGGTCTATTTCGATACTGGTAATGTTAATGCGCGTGCTGTGTGCTAATCGATTGCTCGTACCTTAGATATACGAATGGGAATGCACCTTTGGGAAGTACCCCACTGTATACACTTTCGATCGCCCTTTTGACGCTGGATGACTCGACGAGACGATCTGCAACACTCGTCGATGGATATCCTTCCCGTGGCAAGGTTGACTTACGGTTAATGAAGAGCAAGAACACGGTCTTCTTAGCCTGATAATTTGGACTCGTGCAACACGCCTCAGCGGTCCATTTCTCAGTGTCACCAGACCCGGTAGGTTGCAATGACCCATTCTTAGGTAGTGAAGAGACCTCAATGCGCAAAAGTTCCTTCCCTATGGCATGGCCATACAAAAGGCGGATTGCTTGCTCGATGGACGTGGTCGAAGTGGAGAGTTCTGGCGAGGCAGACCCGGCCTGCTCAGTAAGATCAACAAGAAAGCAAAAGATAGGATAGACCCAGATACCTTTTTGCAAAGAAATGCTACCTTTGAGTTGTGAACGGCGTATTTGGTCACGACATCGAGGATTCTTGCGTACTCCTCGGAGGGGCTACGCAGCGCCGACAAGCGAGTAGGCGTGTTATAAAACATGTCCTCGATCTGACTCGGGTGAGGACTGATCTAGAACATTGAAACATTTGATCCGGGAACGTACAGTGATGATTGTTCCGTCAATTCCGGCACAGGGTTTAGGATCGGGTGTCTGGCCAACTTTCGGAGGGACCAGGGCACCTTCAGAATAGCATGCTCTGCGCAAGAATGTAAACTTAGTGTCCAGTGTCCAATAAGCTAGTAAATAAATGCGTACTTCCAAGCGCAAGAGTCCGACTTGGTTTTGGTTATGAGGGACATGTGGGCTACATGAGATATGGATGCCAAGGCTTCACCACGAAAACCATAGGTGGTTAATCGAGATAAGTCAGAGAATGATTTGATTTTCGAGGTCGTGAAGCGCTCAGCCAAGATGGGTAGATCAGATTTCTGTCGAGCAAGTGAGACGGGCTCAAGAAAAAAAATGAATGACCACACACGCGTATTCCACACCCGTTGTCCTGAATCTGGAGCAATTTCATTCCACCGTCCTTGACAGTAATGCGAATTGATGTAGCACCGGCATCCAGGCAGTTTTCAAGCAACTCCTTGAGTGCAGAGGCTGGTCTGTGTATGATCTGTGTGACGAGTAAGTCATCACGGATGGAAGACGATGCAGAGGTGTACCTCTCCTGCAGCAATGCGATTTATGAGTGACTCTTGAAGCCTTTGTATGGGTAAAGGACCAGGAGGTTGTGCATCATGATTGACTTGCTCCGAGCCCATGGTGGGCTATGACAAAGCCGCGAATGTTACAAAGACGCGTTCATCACGCGCAAACTCTCCACCACCGGTAGCGTTCGTTTCCTGGCGACATTCCGCGCTCGGACGTGTGCTAGAACTACGCGGAAGCTAGGGTTTTGACAGTACTTGTTAAAGTATTAGTACTACCATGATCTTACAAAGTATTGATGGAGATCACGTGCTATCAATCAATTAGCAAGTTAGCAACCTTCGACATCCTGGCATGGCTACTTCAGTCCTTTCTCCCGTCTCGCCCCTCCACAACGTCCCGATGATCCCACAAGACAAGTATCGCGGCGCAGTAGTAGAGGTGTGCTCAGTTTCAATAAAAAGACGTCCGTTCTCACGAGAACCGACAGGATCTTCAGCTACCCCCTGCCTTCTCGCTTCCAGCCGACGAATCTATATCGCGTGCACTCGAACTTGCATATGAGCGCGATTTCTCTCACATACCGTGATTACACACGTTGCAAATGCGTTTCGCCCACCGATTGACGTATCCGCTTCCCGCCATGACAGGGTACTCGACAAACATAGACGCCCAGTGGGTTATATCGACACTGCCGCGCTCAAAGCCAAATGGCAGGCGGGATACG
Source organism: Boletus tylopilopsis (assembly GCA_038093875.1). Lineage (NCBI taxonomy): Eukaryota > Fungi > Basidiomycota > Agaricomycetes > Boletales > Boletaceae > Boletus > Boletus tylopilopsis. The sequence goes on along the minus strand of JBBPTB010000217.1, from coordinate 133 downwards.
CGAAACCAGTATGTTCCTTCCCCCTTCCGTTTCTGTATCTGACTTTACTCGCTAGAATGACTCCGTGAAGCAATACATGTGCAAATTCATCCGCAACGAATCGCATCCGTACACGACTATCACGCCTGACACC
>JBBPTB010000216.1:0-29553 GCA_038093875.1 Boletus tylopilopsis | reverse complement strand
ACCAAGGGAGTCCCATGGCTTACTTTACCAACGCGAACCACGTCTATGCCCCTGACTCGAGACGACCCGCTATTTCTCGCTCCTTCCCGCGAACGTCTGAAGTAGATTATGACCGGATTCCTTCTCCGAATTCGCGCGCATCCATGCGACCGTCCACGGTTAATGGGCGAGGTCCTTCCTCCCTCTCAAAGTCTGTCATCCGCGAACCGACTCCCGATCCCGACGCAGATCACGCAAACTCTATGGTGCACGACGACTTTGAACTTCCTCAGCCCGACGACGAACCACCGAGATCGCAAACGCCTGAAACCACGCCAGTCGAAGCAGGGGAGAACGAAGAAGCAGCGGAAGTGGAAGAAACGATCAGCAAAGTTGACAAGGGCAAGCAGAGAGCAGATTTGGTGGGAGAAGATGAACCAGTAAATTCAGAACAACTCGACGCAAACGGGGTAGAAGATGATATTGCACAGGGTCTCGAAGACGTTGAGAATGCGCAGGATAACGATGATGACCCTCCTCCCGCAAAGAAGTCGAAGAAAGATCAATCGAAACCCCCAAAGCCACGACCAGAGAAGCGTGTGATCAGGACCACTGTCGAACGTATGTGTTGCAAGGTCGACCCACGTCTTCTTGACTCAGATAGCTGCAGGTTCGCCTACCCCAGACGGAGTGCGACGCGGGCGACGCCACCGTTACAAGCCCTTGGAGTGGTGGCGGCAAGAGAAAGTTGTCTATGGGCGGCGTGACTCTGATTTGATTCTCGTTCCTCAGATCAAGGAAATTGTCCGGATCCCTCATGAGCCAGTGAAACCTCTTGGAAAAGCGGGCAAGCGGAAACGTGGAACAATAGTTCGGGGCAGGAGCAGTGGAAGGGAAACATCGTCGAACCCAGAAGAGGGATGGGACAAAGACACGCGTACGAATGCGACCGTCATCGACTATGACACCCAAGAGGAAGTCTCACGGCGTAAGGACTACATTCGAGTTGAGCACGGTTGAAAGATTGACTCGTAAATCGCACAGGTGTTGCTTTCCTGGCCAGAATGATCGATCCCAAAGCTGCCGCAAACAGCAACTGGTTCTTCCAAAAGATCTTTGGGGAGGGCGAGTTCATCGCGGCTGGTCAAATGCATATACCTCCGAAATCACAGAAACCTAGCAAGTCGACAAAAGACAACACATACGTGCGTCAAACACGCGTTTCTTTTAGCCTCTTGTGGAGCTCCCCCTATTTTTAGGTGTTTTATGTGATTCAAGGCGCTGTGTCGGTTTTCATACACGAGACGAGCTTCATCATCACCACTGGTGGCATGTTTCTTGTTCCCCGAGGTTCGTGTCGTCCACTTCTCTCGTTCCCGAAAATAAAACTCTTACCAGGAAACACGTATTGCATCGAAAACATCGCCGAAAGGGACGCGAAATTGTTCTTTACCCAAGCACGCATGTTGCCGGCAGAGGATGTCATGTTGGCACAACATACGGCGCAGTCAGCACCCCCCTCATCACACCGGAGAACTATATCCGAGGACGTTTCCACCGGTCCCAAGAAAGGCACACGGAAGACATGATGACTCGGTAGATATGACAGCCCTGTCTTGGATTACATTATACTTGGTTGTGCATCATTTCAGTCCATTCGTTCATGGTGGCGGGTTAATTCTGGTAACTAGTAGCATAGCATTCATATTTATCCATACAGCACAAAATTTTCTGTCTACAGAGCAACTGGAATCATAGCGAGTCACATACAATGGGAGCATAACGTGCATGATAACAATCCGGCCGGGAAAGGTAACGCTAGTCATTTCCACAGGGATTGCCAACGGATGAGCTACCTTGCTGTCGGAAAGCAGACAGCAAAGGGAACGCGGTTGCTTGCAAGAAGTAGGTTGACTGGTTCGATGGGCCCGTAAATGACCCTCGCGACGAAGTGCATCCCAACGATCGGCGAGATGCATGAGCTGCTCAAAACCCATTGAGCAACGTCGGATCAAAGTGATCTGTCGGTACCTGTCGACGCTAGAACACAGTAACACCAGACTGGGTGCCGGTGTATTGGCTCTTCATGTCGTCTACATCCGTGGTACCGTCTTGACTCTTGTAGTCGTACCCACTCATGCTTCCCATGTCAGTTCCCGCAGCCGAAGAAAACGAGCCGCGTCTACGAAGGCGGTCCGACTGAGAATAAGCGAGCGATCCACCTAAACTGCTGCCACCGATGCTGACACTACTAGGAGTGCCGGCATCCTGAGAGATGATAGAACTGGCGTAGCTTCCATATGCACTGCGTTTCCCCATACCGCCAGGTCCACGAGGCACACCAGGGGGAAAGCCTCCGGTAGTAGTAAACATAGGGAGACCCGACGAGTAAGTCGCCTGAGAACGCAAGGATTGCACATCAGAAGGAATGTATGCCAGTGGGTCGTGGGTGCGATAGAAATTGGCGTCGAAGCGGCTCGGGGTGCCAGAGCGACCAGTGCCGCTATTAGCCAAGTACTCGCGTGCGTTGGTTTCGTGTCGCCGGAAAGAATCCATCTTGAGAGCACGCCGAGGCTTGCTGAACTGGATCATGCTTGCTTGGAGGTTGTTGAGGGGGCCTTCGACCAAACAATTCTTCTCCTTGTAGTGAGTGAGCAGGTAATGCCACAGGGGGTGCTGTAGGGCAAAACATTGAGCGCTCTGCGCACGTAGACCATTGCACGCAGCTTACCTTGCTCAAAACCTTGGGATTCCCAAGAATGACGATACCATACTTAGCGCGAGTAAGTGCGACGTTAAGCCGTCGAGGGTCATTCAGGAAACCAATCCCCTGGTGCTCGTTGCTCCTAACACAGCTGAGGATAATATAGTCTTTTTCTCTGCCTTGGAATGCGTCCACGCTGGCAACTTCGATATCCTTGTACAAATCCTTCTTGAGCGAGCCGTTGAATTGCATGTAGTTGACGATGTAAGAGCGTTGTCCTTCGTAAGGTGTAACGATACCGATCTGCGCAGGAACGACACCGGACTTGAAGAACTTTGTAACAATCTTCTCCACGTTCGAGGCTTCCGTCCTGTGATCGATGAATAAGGGAATTCCAGGACAATCTGGTATTACATACCTGTTGAGGAAAGATGTTCCACTAGACGATATTTCTTCCTGTCCCAGGTTCTGGTAAAAGAACATCGGAGTATCAGGGACAGGCCAGGGAAAGTCGACATTCTTTCGGAGTCGCTCAGGGGCAGTGACACCATTTTGCAATGTCCCCTCATAGAACATGTTGGACGGAAACTCTGAACAACACGGGTGCATGCGATATTGGACCTGAAGTCGGATTGGCCGGTTTCCCAGGACAACAAGGCGCTCAAACAGTGATTGTGTGAGACCGGCGCGGGCAGCCTTCTTGTTCATAATGACGGGTCCGAGCTGCTGATGGTCACCAACTAGGACGACTTGTTTGCATCCAAGGACGAGTGGAATCATACACTCTGGAGACAAAGTTCAGCCATTCGACCGCAGACATATATTGCAAGACGGACCTGGTTCAGCAGCTTGGGTCGCCTCGTCGATAAGGACGGTCCTAAACTTGAATTTGCTCAACCTCGGGTCACCAGCACCAACGCACGTGCAACAGATCACATCTGCCGCGCTCAAGATCTCTTTCTCGCACTGGCGAATAAGGGTTTTATATTTGCGCTCGTCGTTTGAGCTCAGCTCTCCTTGTTCATTCTTCAGTTGAATGAGCTTTTGAAGCTCGACATGAGTGGTACTGTTTGCGACTTGCTGATGTAGCGTCAAGAACGAAACGCTAGAATCCAGAGCCTCACGGGATTTGGCTGTGAGGCGGACAACCTTCAACCCCGTGGCATGTATCTTCTCCGTCAGTTGGTCAACGGCAACGTTGGATGGTGCACAGACAAGCACTTGGCCAGGATTCATCTTGGCCAGGTGATATACGATCGATGCAGAGGTAACCGTCTTGCCGGTTCCCGGAGGGCCTTGGATAAGGCTAAGCGGTTTCTGAAGAACGCTCTTAACTGCGTACATCTGTGAATGGTTCAACTCTGGGAGCCCTGGCGCAGAGAAGCGCTTAGGCATCTGGGTTCGAAGAACTTGGGGCTCCACTTCGTGGCCCAGAAGTTTGTGATACTAGTTTGGCGTCAACATTGCCCGACGCTCCGTAAACACTCGATGCTTACAATGTAACCATTCACACTCTTCTCGTCTACTGCAAATGTCTTCATGGCCAATTGCATGCGATCGAAGCTAGTTGACTTCCAGACAAAGTCGGCCGAAAATCCGTGGTTGATCTCAGTGGGAACCCCCTCTGTCCTTCGTAGCTCTAAGCCGATTTCATCGGATACGTCTAGGAATAGGGTTAGTTAGGGGTGAAAAACATGGGCGGTCGACCTACTGTTCGGTATCTTGATGACATGGCCAACTCCATCCCAAGCTTTGTGCAATTCACCCTGATACCTCAGCCTCAACTCGTCGCCCACCGCAAGCCTTACTTCACCACTCTCAAGCTTTGGCAAATAAAACCACGCTACCCTCTTCTGATTCAGACCGAGGTCCCAACGCACGGTAATGTCTGTTTGTGTCTGGCTCTCCTTGAGTCGTTTGTCGTAGTCAGCTTCTATCTTGACCAGGGGGCCAAAAATGTTCTGGTATTGGTAAGCATCCTCATATCGCATCAGAATTGGTTGCGGTTCGTCGTCGACACCGGGTTTCTCTAGATCTTCAAGAGTGGCGTTGGCATTTTCGCGCCAAAGGTCTTCTAAACGGTTGATTTGATTAAACGATATTTGACGGGAACGGAGTTGCTCGGTCTCGCTAGGAGGCTTCACTAGCCAAGATAGAAAAGAACGGTCGTCGATCAACGGAGCCCAGAGAGCGGGATTCCACGACATGTCTTTGGTAGTTGCTGCGCATGGTTGGCTGACGACATGGGTGTGTGAGCAGGAAGAATGTGTCAAAAATGAATAGACATACCGGCACAACAAAACGACGACGGTATCACTCTTTGCAGGTATAAAACCTAGCATAAAAACGTTTTTGCTACCGCAGTTGTAGCATTCAGGGGTGGTTTCACCGAGGGGACTCTCGGCATGCAAGATCACCTCCTTGTGCTTGGCCCTGACTAGATGGTTGACTATGTGTGACGCCGAGGTGTTTCCGCGAGAGTTGCAAAACCATTTGGAGCAGACGAGACACTTGACGACCGACGCTGGGGAGTGAATGCCGCAGTAGCTAGATGACAAAAATTAGTTGTGAGGATGCGAAGAGTGCTGAGTTGCTGACCTGCATGCATGCGGTGGGAGATCTACGGAGCCTTCATCTTTCAAGTCGTCTAAGACAGCATCAAAATCCTCGTCTATCGTAGAGCGCGGGGTGTGGCCATTGCGGTCTGTGGATGATGTGACTGAACGATCGTCGACGATAGACAGGCTGCTAAGATCGACTGGGTTGCTGGTCGTCGCCGTGTACACGGACGAGTTGTCGTCGACGACGCTGTGAGCGCCGCCGTAAGAGGAGGCCGAGTCGTACTGGAAATTATCGAACGAGTCCATCGATGAATGAGTCGTCGTTCAAGTTAGAGTTTAAATTATTGTAATAAGTTATCTATTTTCCACGATGATTTTATAATCATTATTTATTTAATACCTATCGTCTACCCCGTGCTGGTCGTATCCTTGGCCGCGTCGGTGTCTCGTTCGTCGGCAAACGTGCTGGTATACCATCCAATGCGTGTGCTATACCCCGCCCCCCTCCTAGTACTCGGCCACGGTGAGAAATCGTCGGCCGCGAGGACGTGCTCCTCGACCACCTTGAGCTTGACTCGTCCTCCGTGTCGGTCGGGATGCGCGACGAGTCATTGTCATCAACAATGTCGCGCAGTGGTCCTCCCTGCCCTCCTGCTTGTCCCGAGGCGTCAACCTCGGGATCCTGATCCATTGCATCAATATCTGCCTGCCCCTCTATCTCACTCTCCTCCGTGTCGTCGTCGTACATTCCACTATGTGGTTCTCCAATCCAATCGTCGTCGTCTTCGGTCCCAAAGTCCCAGACATCGAGCATAGTTGTTGCGTTGCGATTGCTCGCCGCTACGCAACACCTTCCCTCAAAAACGACTTGCCATACGCCGTTTATTCCCGTGAGCAGGTCTCGCACGACCGTTCCATCCCGAATATTCCACATCTTCAACGTTCCGTCGGACCCACTCAGAACTTTGAATTCGTCATGTTGGAAGCACGTGATGGCACCAGTATGTGCGGCAAGCGTGTGGCGCAGTTCACCAGTGTCTGGATCCCAAATACGCAGTGTCGAGTCAGCAGCGGCAGAGACAAGGTAAGACGATGAGAGTCCCAGTAATCCAACCAAAGATGTGTGTCCCATGAGTGTATGTTGGCATTGCCCATTTCGCAGATTCCAGATGCGCACAGTCCCGTCCATGGAACCCGAACAAGCGATATTGCGATTGAGGTCCAACACCACACTGTATACTGCGAGTACCATTAAACGCGAAGGACTCGAGGTGGTACATGGATGTGCTTACCCTTTTGAGTGTGGCCAACCAAGATTAATTTACACTCGCCGGTAACAATGTCCCATATTCGCACGGTACAGTCGTAGCTGCCAGATACGAGAGTGCGACCACGCGCAGCTAATGCTCGAACTGCATGATCATGACCTTCGAGGTGCAGTTTATGATATGGGTTCTCGTCGATATCCTCCTAAAGAAAAGAGTTCAGACCCAGATTGTTGTTATCGGCCGTAGCAGCGTACCTCAGACAACTCGACATCCGTGTCATCTGCACCTACCCATCGATATTCAGGATCACCTGGCCGAGGTAATTTCCATACTCGTAGTGAGTGATCACGACTCCCAGTCACAATCACAGTTTGCTTTGGCCACTTTTCTCTGGAAATAATGCCGCCTTCCCCTTCAACCTCGACCCATTCTGGCTTGACGATCGCAAGGCAGCGAACGGTGCTTGTATGCCCAGCAAATACATGCGTACAGCGACCAGTAGCCAGATCCCAGATCCGAACGGTGCGATCGGTGGAACCGCTGACCAGTGTGTCCTTGGTGGCCGCCAAAGCCCAAACACCTCCATCATGACCATCCAACGATTGTAACAGTTCGCCGGTCAGTGGCGAATAAACGTGTATCGAGTGATCATCTGACGCCGATATAATGCGTCCGTGTGAGAGTAATAGACATGTCACGACAGAAGTTCCATGAGCGGGGAATGTGTGGTGTTTTGGCATCTCGTTGGTTACCCAGCGTGTCCGAGTAAGGTGTCGCGACTTGAAGAGTAGTTTGTATGGGTGAGGCAGAGGCAGAGCGGAAAGTATCTTACGAGCATCGGCTAGACGACGTGCGTAGATAGAGCGTGCAAATGCTCGTTCACTATCGCCTCCAAACCAGATCTTCGTGCTCTTGAGAAGATCTCTCCAGAGCACCGGATCTGAATCAATGATAGCGCGCCAAGATTTCGAGACCCGAGAAGCTCGTGCAAGAGCTGAGTACGGGAGATAACTGAGGATGTGTGATACAAGTTCGGGGGGAAGGAGTGTCAAAAAATCCCGAGCCAAAGTCGGAGTTAAAACTGAATGGAGGGTGCGCAGAACGGGCAATGGAGAGTGCCGTAAGAGAGTAAGCAGAAAGTGCGACTGCAGTTGCTGTGGCAGATTCGTAAAATGTGACAATAATGATGGGAGCGTCAAGAGTGTTGTAAGGGCGAGATCAGGCTGAAGTGGGAGCTGTGGATGTGGTGAAGAGGCACCACTTGGAGGTGCAGAAGGCCAGATAGCCTGCGGGGACGGGGAACCATGGGGAGATGGGAGAGGCGAAGGTGGTGCCGCAGCATTTATTGTCATGATTGGTGGTACGTGGGTGGGTCTGGGTTTCTTTCTCGGAGGTGTATGCGCTTCTCGGTCCATCGTCGGTTCGACCCCTTCCATCATGTTGTCCATTCCGTGTGACCGCTTTCTACCAAAGCGCTCGACCGCCTCGGCAAGGCCAACTACCTTGCCCGGTTCAACTGTTTCCTCGGATTTGAGCATCCTCCAACCAGTCCCACTTGCGACTGGTTCTTCCTCCCGCATCTCCTCCTCGCCATCTTCGCCGTCTCGGAAAGTAGCATGAGTACCTCCTGGAAAGACGAGTGAGAATCTCCGTAAAGATGGAGGTAAGTGGGCGTGTAACAGGGGATAGTCCTTCGAATTCTTGGGCTCCGTTGGCGGGGGAAGTGGTGGCAGCTGGATAGGGGGGTACGTCGTCGTTGTTGTCGTCGTGGTCACCACGCTGGTCCATTGACGCGTCAGAGCGTGAACACGGACATGAATGGATGCAAAAAGCGTACGTAGTAGTATTTACTGATGGTGCCAGCACCAACGAAGGACGTACTTGATGGCTCATGGCCGTGCTAGTGAAATGGTGGACGAAGAGGAGAGTATCTGTGAACGCGCACCAAAGCCACTCTGCCTGCACAACCCAAGCAAGCCATTTTCAGATACCGCTTCAATCTCCGAGGGGATATCAAGCTCGCGGCATTCTCCTGCCGGGCTGCCGGCCTTATGCCAGGCACACCAAGCCAACCTGGACTCGCGCCGACGATATGAAGTCATTTTAGACGTTGGACTTCCAACGTAACTTGTTGTTTGCAGAACCAGATCCGTCGCCCCATGTGGCATCAAGGTCTTAGCAGGGTATCATTGAATCGCAATTCACGGTGCATGGTTAGCCGCATCCATCCGTTGATGATCTTTTGACTCTGTCAAGATCGCTTCGGAGTGCTGCACGTTTTCTTAACATCTGGTTTGTGTGCATTCTGGCTTGGATACCTTGCAAGGACTAGTTACAGTAACTACGAGTCATCAAACAGTCCGCACACAACATGGAATTATTGATCAGTGAAGGGTCACCACTCGATCTCATGAACACATGCAGTTTTCCAGTCTTAGGTACCTGTATTGCCGTCGAGGTCTTATATACAAGTATGTGATCGCTCATCACCGTACGATCGTTACCAAGGACTATCCGGTCGTGGGCTGCATGGATTACATGTTGATACAGCACGCAGCGTTTGACCTATCTGAGTACGTTGCGTTGATACGTCGGGTACGCGATATCGAATGATCAAGATGCCGATCTCAAGGCTACCTGGACCTGACCTGCAATGCGGCGATTGGATGGCTGCTACAGGGGATATTGCAACTCCGACGGTCGAGGAGGACGACTCTCACACCGGCGACGTGTTTGTCGGGTTAGTGCTTGATCCCGTATGTGTCCCTTCCCCTCCCCCCAGGCCAGAAACGATGCTCATGTACGCCCCCACAGTGTAGTCCGCAGTATTACACCCACAACTTGGTCATCGCCATGCACAACCACGAGCACGGTATCCCACAGCCCAACATGCACCCGCCGCGTTCACCACAGATTGACCCTGCTCTCTCCTTGTATCCTTCTTACTATTCCTATCAGCACCAACCACAGCACCAACCCATATCCCACCATCTCCCCCTACCCAGCAACAACTCCTCCCCCTCCTCACAGGGATCCGACACCATCGGCACTCCCCCAACAGAAAATATGTCCTTTTCCCCACCCGATACAACCGGAAAGCGCCCTCCCTCCCTCGTCGGCGGCTTCGGAGACACAACCAGAAAGAAACCCCGTACAGATGACTCCATAGATGGGCCTAGTCCTCTCCCTGAAAAGGACGAAACTAAGCCAAAGTCTACCAGGGGTGCTCGGTGAGATTCCACCATCACCCTTTTGTTCCTTCTCTCATATTCACCTAGCGCATGTACTGTCTGTCGCCGCCTTAAAATGAAATGTGTCGGCGCCGAGCAAGGTCCACCTTGCAAGCGCTGTCTTACTGGCAATCATGAATGTATCTTTGAAGAGTCTAATCGTGGAAAACGGTCCTCAAAGTAAGTCCATCGAACTCGTGTTTCCCATTAATTATTCACCACTCAAACCCAAGCCCAAGAAAACACGAGCTCCTCACAAGGTCCCTTCGCAAAATGGAACGCACTCTGGACACCGTCCTCAGGTCCATTGGGAATCCGAGCATGACTTCCGGCATTATTTCCCGTTCCCCATCCCCGGCTACTCAAACAGCCCAAACCCAAGCCCTTTTACAGAGTCCATCTCCACCTCCCCAGCAAATTTGTCACAGCCAGACGGCCACCTTTCCACCCTCTCCAAAACTTCACTCCCTCCCTGACAACTCATTGAACCCCTTGGGATTGCTCGCAGAAGCTAGTCTAGCAAATCGAAGAGCACACGGCATTACAACATCATTCACCGCGCGTCCAGCTGATGGCGATTCAGACCATCGGCTCGGAGTCGCCAGCGACAATTATTTCAGACCAGGTTCCATCGCCTCATTTTCCGTCTTATTTTCACCACTCACCCATTGTTAGGTCCAATATCAATCTTGCCACTCAGACGGCTTTACATTGAGAGACAAGTACAGCCAGAGATGCTGAGCTTCGTGACTACCGATGAGGTGGTCGCATTATTCAATATGTTAGTCCCTTCTATTCCTGGTCTTTGTCTCACCGGACTCAACTCTGATGCTTTGCAGTTACTTTGACCACATGAATGTTCGTCTCGGTGTGAAAACGTAACCGAATCGTGACTGACACATGGGCAGATACATTGCCATCTCTTGGATCAAGAGTTTCATACACCACCCCTTGTTTGTTCGAGATCTCCTTTCTTGCTTACGTCCAGTATGTCGTTGGTCCACTCTTTGACGACCTGGTTTCACCCGAAACGTAGTTTGTGCCATCGCCTCCAAGTTCTACACGCACCGTCCGGAGCTTCACTCACGACTCGCCGAGCTTGCTCAAAAACTCGCTTTCAGCGTACCTGCCCGAGGATACAAATCTCTTGAAATCGTGCAAGCCTATCTCTTGCTGACATTATGGGGATGTGGTGCTGTTGAGCGGTATGAGTATGACAAAACATGGTTACTGCTTGGTATGGCTATCCGGTCGGTCCATTGTTCTCTCGTGCCGTATGCCCTACCCAACAAACAATCCAAGGATGGCCACCGACCTCAATTTGCACCGCAAGACGGCGGTGAGCCAGGATACTCCTGAAGGACGTGCGCGTGATAAGGAAGTTCACAATCGTGAGCGTACGTGGCTCCTGTGCTTTGCGCTGGACCGCAGTACAAGCGCTCAGATGGGCAAACCTCATTCGATACGGGAAGAGTGCGTACTTTTGTTCAAGCGTCTGAGTGACTTAACCAAGTCTCTTCCCTGCCTCGTAGTTTTATTATACGGAATGTCCTTCGGTGGATAAACTCGCCAGTAGGCGCAACTAGTGATCGTGCGCTTGCGGCCTATGTGGTGAGTCTTTTTTTTACTTTCTCGCCGGTCACGTATTGAAGTCTTCTTCAGGAATTGCAACGTATCGTGTCCCGAAGTTTGGATCTCTTGTATTCTGGTATCGCTACTCCGTCTGGCCTACAAATTGATTGCGACTATTTGTTGGTGATCAAGACTTTTGAACAGCAGATAGTTGCCTGGCTGCATGAATGGACGAGCGCTCGCGCGCCCGCAACGACATGTGAGTCTGTTCCATGTGCCATGTTGTCATTCTCAGTTTTGTTGTGATTATAGGTGATGAGGTCCTCAAGGACTATACCTCCATTATCATGATGTTCTACTTCCATTATTACTCACTCGTCATACATTCCTTTGGGCTTCAGAACGCCATGGAACGCTCAACCGTCGACATACCTTACTTCTTTTCAAAGTGCCACACCGCGGCGACAGCTGTTGCCGTCATTGCACGCGATGAACTTGCACCACGAGGTTTTCTCAAATATTCGACCGACTCCCACTTTGTATTTCTCTCATATGCTGTCCTTAGTTTACTCAAGGTAAATTGTATTACCTTCACGTGCCACCGTCTGATTATTCTTTCCAGTTCATACGACCTGAGTTCCAACAATATATTCAAAATGAACAGAAAATCATCGATCTCGTGAAGGACATTGCGGCAGTTCTCGGTGATATCGCTGTAAACTCTCACCATACTCCCGCTCTCTACAGCACGTTCCTTCGCGCACTCATCTCCGCTCGGACGGATGCTCCGCAACAGCACCCAATACCGCAGCAGCAGCAGCAACAGCAACTACAACAGTCTCAACCCCAATCCGAAGTTGTGGTTAGCGACGAAGCAGCTGGACCACATGATATGAACCTTTTTGGGTCAACGATGCCTATGAATGGTGTGAACGACTTTCACTTTACCAGCGAGATGGGTCCAGTGGCAGACATGTCCACATTTCCACCAACTATGGCCACCCTACCAACATCCGACGAAGGGATGGGAATGTTGTCGATGGAGAATATTTTCAGCAATGGCTTTTGGGACAGTGTCCTCGTTCCTGGTGCGCCGATATCATTTGTTGGTCCTCCTGGGGTTGACAAAATCGATCACAACAGGATATTCCGACACGATGGAAGGGTTAAGTGGTGGCTTCGTATTTGGCGCGGGTGGTAGCGGCCTTATCACACCCGGGTGGTTGCCGTCACCGCTTCCATCTGGACACAATACCCCTCCCCGTGATGTTAGTTCCATGGATTACACCCAACAAAATTTGGGATCGACCTTGATGCAACGCAAAGGCTGATGCTCTGTTCTCTGTTTTGTCGCTCTCAATGTACTCATTTCACGACTGCTCCAGTTTTGCTCAGTCCGGCTCATCTTGATTGTTGTGTCGCCTAGTATATCCTCTTTTTTGATCCTATTTTCCGTGCAGCCATGTTTCCGTTATGTATGCGTATTGTTCTGCAGGACTCTTGCTCTGATTAAAAAACAGAATCATGTACTCTAGCGTGGCATTGGGTCGTCGGGATTGTTTGAATTTTCCACGACAAGTTCGTTGAACAGCTCAAGCTAAACTCTGCCAAGCCTCTTGATCTTGTCCGTCAAGACTATGTCGAGTTCAACTCACAATTTCTCATCCGATGGTTTCTTCCGCTTGGGATACCAGCTTCTCCGTTCCTTGCTCTTGGACAGACGCTATTTCTGGACTTTGTGTGGCATCGTGGTCCTCGGGGATGCAATCCTTACCCAGCTCATCATACGCTTTATTCCATGTCAGTTTGAATTCACATTTGCGTACATCTAGTGACCATGCCACGATGACATGCAGATACAGAGATCGACTGGGAGACGTATATGGTTCACCTCGACTTATACTTGAAGGGAGAACGAAATTATGCCGAGATAGTCGGACCTACTGGTCCGCTGGTGTGAGTCTACATTTCAATTTCCCATTCTGCGTCTTCGTTGAAGCTCAACAGCTGATGATAGATATCCCGCTGGGCATGTTCATATTCATCACTTCTTATATCACTTAACCGACGCAGGTCGAAACATTGGATTAGTACAACAAGTCTATGGTGCTTTATATGTTGCCTCTCTCGTCCTCGTCTGCTGCGTTTACCGACAAGGCGGTGCGCCGAACTGGACTGTCTTACTTTTACCCCTCAGCAAGAGACTTCATTCCATATTTGTTTTGCGGTTGTTCAACGACTGCTGGTCATTAGTTCTCGTGCAAGCCGCCATAGTGGCATTGCAAAAAGCCTCGGACGACTTGGGGGTCCTGCTGTTCAGGTTGGTCTGTTGGACGAACTACATCTCAGTGAGAGCTGAAGAATGAAATAGTCTAGCATTGTCCGTGAAGATGTCCGCCTTGCTGTACTTCCCTGGTCTCCTCGTTATTCTCTTCAAGCGCCATGGTTTAATGGTCACTATGCGCCATTTACTAGTCGTAGCTGTCACCCAGCTTGCGCTCGCACAATCATTTTTAGCAAGAGATGTCCAAGCATATTTGCAGAATGCCTTTGATCTGTCACGCGTCTTCATGTACAAATGGACAGTCAACTGGCGATTTCTGGACGAAGAAACTTTTCTTAGCCGTTCGTGGGCACGAGGCTTGCTCGTCGGCCATGTAACCGCGCTTGTTGCGTTTGGCCTCTTTAGGTGGTGTCGCTCTGACGGCGGAGTTGCTGCAGTTCTCTGCAAGGGCCTGCGCCACCCGATGCTTCCTCCGAGCCCCTCACCTGTGTTGGCTGACTGTAAGTTATCCCTGCATTTACCAAGCGTTGCTTACTGATCGATGTTGTAGACGTTACCACGGTGCTCATGACTTCCAATCTGATTGGTATCATCTTTGCTCGATCGTTGCACTATCAGTTTTATTCTTGGTATTCCCAGCACCTCCCTTTCCTGGCGCAACGGACAAAATATCCAATTCTCCTCCAGTGAGTATCCTACCACGTCTCATGACCCCCTTGACCGATATGCATCTGTTTGATGGGTAGGATGTTGATCATAGTGGGAATTGAGTATGCGTGGAACGTATTCCCCTCGACACCTCTGTCGTCTAGCATACTGCTTGGATCAAACTGCGCGCTAGCCCTTGGCGTATGGTTTGGATACCCGGAGGGTAAACCCACGCGTCAAAAGTCGATTAAAGTGTCCGACAACTTGGAACATGACAGTTCGTAATAACTTGCGTATTATTCGTCGAGCAACCCCATGCCAACCATGAACGTACTCCTCCCTCCTCTCGGTAGCACCAATATGGTTTCGGCCCCATGAGTTTGATGTGTATCGATACTAGGGAAGACATTGGTTGTCATGCCGTCCCCAGTAAGTGGTAGCGGCTTGACATCGATCTTGGGTAGGGTCAGTTCGCCATGATGCAATGCGATTAGAGTCAAAGGGACACTAAAAGTCTCGTCGTCCTGTGCTCATGTAGTCGATCATGTGGCGTTGAAGTCATTGGGCACACTTACCAGGGCAGTGAGTTCACCACGTTTTCGGCCGCAAACCAGCCAGTCTTTGATGCGTTCCTCGATATCGTAGCGTAGGATATATTTCTGCCGCTTACTTTCCGGATCTCCCCAATGCAGAGATGTTTTGATGGATAACGTGGCAGTGATTGGCTGCCCAGCGTAGATGGGAAGGGGCTTCCCAGCACTTCCGAGTGGGCTGCAGTGAATCCTGATCCGTGCCGCAGCGATGATCTGGTATGGAACTTCGACTCAACTACTTCATGATTACAAACGTCGGACTGACATTCATCCGTGGAACATCCACTGGGATCCTGATTTCCCTCGACTGACAGGGTGATTCGGTGTGTGGCCTGCTCTGCGCCAACCTCTAGAAAACAAAATAAATGGATATGATTCCACCAGGACAAGGTAAAGTACCTGTCGTAAAGAGGCGAAGAGCGCTCTAAGCGCATCTTGGATTTCAAGTGTGTTCGGTATCAAAAGTTCGCCTGTGGCGTTGTACAGTTCGATCCAGGAGGTATCGTTCTCTAGGTACTGAATGACACTCGTAGCCAATTCTCGACCATGTGAAGCGTGGTGCGAAGTTCGGGCTAGAATGTCGTCCAGGATTGCGTGTATTAGAGTCACCACCTCTGCACGTTACTGTTTAATGCCACCAGTGATTAAATTCAGAGAGGTACCTTCGTGGAGCATACGGTAAACGATGACCAGCTTAAGAGGCTCTAAAACTGGATCGCGTCAGACGGAAACGAAAATGAAAACAAAAAACAATTGCCATGCACCTGGGCCATGTTCAGATTCGATAGAAAATATATAATTGACAGGGTTTTCCGGGGAAACTGTCTATCAAAAGGTCGGGACTGCCGTAGGCACCACCCGGAGACCTGACTCACCATCATGGCTTGGCTCGACCGATACTTGGCAATTTTCAGGCCATCCATGGCATGGGGTGTTCCTTGCAGATCTGCCGAGGATAGCAGAACGTACTGACGAGTAGTAGCAGATATAGTGAATTTTGAGAACAGCCTGTGAAAGAGGTTAGTATGGAAGGGAAACTGGGCGTTGAAAGGGACCTTTTCCCGCGGAAGAAGTCTTCTACGTTAACTGCAACAGGGAGGGAAACCTCGACGATGTGTGACTTTCTCAATGTCCGCGTAACTGTAGGTTGCGACATTGTGTTATAGGTCACCTTGACATCAACTTTCTTTAGGGGTGTTTGTCAAGGGTAAGTCACGGAGACGATCCCTGACCTACCACTGTGCTAAACCTCGATGCATCAGTATGTGGAACCAAGATGTCCATATCAGTATTTTCCGGGACATCAGAGATTTTAATACAATTTTCAGAAGGGTCAAATTCCCCTGCTGTTGTCAGACCAGATGTGTCCTAGTTCCAGATACCAAGGGGTGCCAATACTGACCTGGAATTTGTACGTGAGCGTTGGCACAGTCAAAGTTAATCCCTCCAGGCGCTGATAATTTTATCGTCGCCATTGAGATGTTGTTACGTCTAGTAGATAACACCAACAACATTTGGGGCGTGGTTCCAAGATCGACTGTTTGCCGTGCGGTGCGATAAGCATCGATTAATACGGAAACAAACAACTTCCTACCCTCGTGTGATTGACGCAACTGAATATCCAACGCTTGGGGATTATATGGGAGTTTCACAAATGACAACATCGTGCCATTCGCGGCAATTGCATTCGCTGATGGCTTGTGGCTCCACTGGAGCCGAAGTCGAGACATCTGAATCTCGCTGTTTTCAAGGACATACACTCCACAACACGCCGTCTATATGGCCCGTGGCTCAATAGTCTGGGAGTGAGCGTCTTGTAGAGTGACGCACCTCACATCTCAAGGTTAAATGATTGTCTCCAGGAGAGAGTTTATGGACTTGCGCCACAAACTTCAAACGATTGGCATCTTGTCCTGTGAGGGTTGCACTGACTTCGTCGATTACGACGTCCTAAAAAAACATCAAATGACAATATGTAAACCCGATAGCATCCTTACACATGGTAGCCGATTATGAACAATCACTTCCAGGGAAAGACTGTCTTCCTCCTCGTCAGGGACAGCATCGCCTTCAACACTGACTGACACAACGGGATGATCAGGGTGGACAAGTTCTGGAAATTATCCTAGTCAGTGACATCATAAATATCTAATAAGTTCCAAACTACTGACCCAAATCAAGTTTCTCCGCTGTCACTCGAAGCGTGCTTACAAGTCCAGCAATGTATTCCGTGATATCATCATTGGACATGACCAAGTCTGTACTCCCCTCATTCACGTATGTCTTGAGGAATGCAAGGAGAATGTGGATCCACTCGCGGTCATGCGGTTTTTTTAAGGCAGCATGCGTGTCCATAGCACGCGAGAGCATCAATGACTCCAAGGATGCCCATCCCTGGGGAGCATAATGAGCTGGAAGAGACGTAAATACCGTCAGCGAGTTAGAAAGCCTTCCGCGGTAGCTGCGATACAGGTGATCAGTCTCAAAGCAATTGAAGATGATTACGAACTTACACGTCAAGAATAGCAAGGCTGCCTAGTATTTTGAGCGCAAATTTTCTCCTCCCCGCTTTCACATACATATCAATGGCGCGATTGGAAATGGTGGTGTATAAATCATAGAAGACCTCCTTGTTCCCGATTGAGGATATAATCTCGCACTTAGTGATAGAATGGTCCGATGATTTTTTGTCCGTAATGGGCAGATCTGAAACGACCGCAGTTGGTATTGCCAACGAGAAAGGTGGGTTTGGGGGTAAATACCCTTGTCTAACACCGAGGATGTCGAGCTAGCAATTTATTCGACTTCGCGATACTTGCTGCCGACACATGTACTCACCTGACTTTTTGCGAGTTCGAGCAATTCTCCTTTCCTTGCACTATAGCGTGCGAGGGGTTGGGTGTCCATTTCAGGCCAGGAAGAAGCCCACGAATCGCACTGATCCAGAACGCTGAGAGCAGAAGAGAACGTCCAAGACTCGATGAAGTATTCGGGGAGTGAGCACTGCAAGATTTTGTGAGCATTCTGGTACCAAATATACCGATATACACCCAAACCTCAACCTCCCTCAGGTGCCTTCCAAATGTACTCAAAAATGTAAACGCCTTCCAACAAATCTCTGACGGTTGACACAACTTGCTCAACAGCAAGGATTGCCTTGAGAGGAGATACACTCGCAGGTCGAAGACGGAAATTGTGTTAGCGAGGATGAGATCACGGTAAGGCTTCTTCGACGTGGATAACAACGGCATGGAGTCGTCATTGGGTGTTGGATGGATAAGACTGCCAAACCACGACATATTCTTTTCCCTTAAAACCTGCATGAAAGCAGCATCGAGTTCATTGTACTGCTGCAGCGCATCTTCGAAAAGATTTATTCCTTCGTATGAGCTTGCTAGACTTTCCTGAAACGACCTCTCCTGTTCGGACATTGTGTGTGATAAGTTCATAGACTTACCTTGAGGATAAAATAGGTGCAAAAATTCCACCCCGGCATATGGCGCTGACTTTCGGACCGCTTCAGTTCCTCCTCCCTTGACGACACAGAGTTATCGAGGGCAGAAAGTAGTCCATCCTTGATCTTGTTTATGAGATCGGCCCAAATAGCAGGACTTTGCTCGCCAGCAGACCAGGCGAGCTGCACGCACCTAGGAAGTACATTGTGCAATCACCCAAAAACTAAATTAACGGATGACATTACCTGTCCCGCTTATCAATATTGAAATCTGCTTTAATTTTATCCAACGCAGAGCTCTTCATGTTGAAGAATTTTCTGTCAACTACTTTTGCGTCTGGACGCACGACATGTACGATGAGCCACTCCTGGTTCTTCCTCGGCAGGACTGATATCTGCCAGTCTTTAATCTGCTTCTTGACAGTTGCTTTGTAGACTTCGTTATCCTGTACGAGGCATTGATAATAAAGCCGGGTCAGAATAGAGGGCCACTTACTTCACATGTAACTACGTAGAGATTCAAAAGGGGTTTCTCGAGGAGGGTGAGAGGGATCTGAGAGGTAAGCTCGTCCCGAAGGGAGTCGAGAGTAACCAAGGTCACCTCAAGCTCTTGGATGGTGCGTATACTGGGTCGGGAAGGAGATCTCCAGTGGATGTTGCGCAAGGGTAACTGTGAGCGCAAAGCCGCGATCACTTGCTTGCAGGTGTCAGAGGACTGGGGTGCTGCAGCGAACGTCACAAGAACATGCTGGCTTGACATTGAAAACGGTATTCGCGTCGGTTCTTGACACGACTACGCGGATCAAGTTCGTCCTGACTCTTAAAGCTTATTGCCAGCGATTTTTCAGTAGTCGTTTGGACAAATTGATCGTGGAAAAAAAATGAATCAAACTGTCGCAACTTTCAAGTCTTACTATAATGCCAACACCAGAAGAAGCCAGCACGTCAACCACAAAGACTTTCAGAGACCTTGGCCTGATCGAACCTCTTCTCCAGGCACTCGACCAGATCAACTTCAAAGCACCGACCGGAATCCAACAAGAAGTCCTACCTTATGCCCTCGAAGGTCGTGATATTATCGGTGTCGCAGAAACGGGATCAGGGAAAACCGCTGCATTCGCACTACCGATCCTACAAAAACTATGGGAGGAACCAAAGGGACTCTTTGCTTGTGTACTCGCACCCACACGTGAACTCGCTTACCAGATATCACAGCAATTTGAGTCTCTCGGAGCGGCCATGGGGGTCCGATGCCTGGTTTTGATAGGAGGTGTTGATAAAATGCCCCAAGCTGTGGCCCTCGCAAAGCGTCCGCACATCATTGTTGCGACGCCCGGTCGTTTGAATGACCATCTTCAGAGTACTAAGGGGTTCAGTCTAAGAAATCTGAAATTTCTAGTATGCATCATTATCTTTAAATGGTGTACAAGACTTATTGCTACATGACATAGGTTATGGATGAGGCGGATCGCCTCCTGGACATGGACTTCGGAGCCGATATCGACCAGATCCTCAAAGTGATACCAAAGGAACGGACTACTTACCTCTTCTCTGCCACAATGACCACGAAAGTTGCCAAACTGCAAAGAGCTAGTCTATCAAATCCTGTTCGTGTTGAGGTCTCGTCCAAGTGAGCTAACAGTCCAATTCCCCCGCGCGTAATTAATGTATAAATCTAGGTATCAAACTGTGTCTACTCTGCTACAGTACTATCTTTTTGTTCCGCTCATACAGAAAGATGCCCACTTAATCTATCTTGCAAACGAGCTGGCTTCGAATTCAGTCATCGTTTTTACGAGGACAGTACATGATGCTCAAAGGTGTGTAGATAGCATCGAATTATTATATGTTACATACGTCTCTCTGTTCTGCAGGTTGTCCATCATACTTCGTACTCTTGGATTCCCGGCTGTGCCCCTTCACGGACAACTCAGCCAAAGTCAACGTTTGGGTGCACTCAATAAATTCAAAACTGGCGGTCGAAAGGTTCTAGTGGCAACTGATGTTGCTAGTCGGTATGTACATGACAGAATAATCTTGATGCAGATGATCATTTGAAATAATAGTGGGCTTGACATACCATCTGTGGACGTCGTAATAAACTTTGACATCCCTACGCATTCAAAAGATTATATCCATCGTGTTGGACGAACAGCCCGTGCTGGACGTGCTGGAAAATCAATTACGATAGTCACACAATACGACGTCGAACTACTTCAACGTATAGAAAAGGTCATTGAGAAGAAACTCGAATTGTTCCCTACCAGCAAGGAAGAGGTGATGCTTCTGAAAGAGCGCGTAGATGAGGCTGGTCGGTTAGCTGTGAATGAACTGAAAGAGGAGGCGAAAGCAACAAGAGGGAAAAGGCGGGGAGGAGTTGGAGGTGGGGGGCGGGATGACAAGGATCGGGATGACGATATTGTCGAAGCAGGGATGCCTAGAGCAAAAAAGTCCAAATGGTAGCTTGTCTAGACAGCCGGTTACAGTTCGAGCGCGGAGCATCGATTTTTACTCATTTACTTTTTTCTGCTTGTCACAATCGCGACGTGGTTGAAAAAAAAAAGGTTCCCATGATCAAGCTCTGAGAATGTTCAGATCTGCGACTTTGGGGGGGAAATGGTGTATACATATGTCAGTTTTAAATGGGGCTGTTCAAATATTCACTTTGAGCTGATGACAGAGTGCTCGCACTTCAACATGTTTTCTGTTCATTCTGCCACCGCTTAGTATTGGAAATGTTCGGTTCCGAACCACTTGGACTCAGGCTGGGAATCCTGTCGGACGTTAGACTTACGCCCGCACATGATTGGCGAGTTATTGCTCACCCTACCGAGAAAGAACTGGTTACCTGAGGTAAGTGAGCGGAGAATATTCCACAGCGCTGAGATTCCCGCTACCATTGTGAGACAATCAATGAAAAGTTGTACAGATACAGAACAGAAATGCGAATTAGTTTGCATTACCAGACTCGCTTATTCCCTAACCTTTACTCACAGTATCGCCTGCAACTGATACTGAGCTTCTACCCTACCGGCTTCACAACAATCGCTTCAGGACAGTTCGCCAATGTTGTAACTTGTTCTTACCCACAGCTCTCTTTTCCAGCTACTTAACAAAGACCCAGGCAAGCACTGTTGCATATCCAATGGCTCTCCCTGACCTCCTCGTCTCTAGTCCACCGTGGCTCTCTGAACAACTAAAACGGCGAACCAACGAGGTTCGATCTAGGATAGTCAGAGCGAACTACAACACCCAGTTTGCTCAGACTGCACCTGAGCTCGCTGACTTTCGTCATGCAACAGCTGGCCACGTCAATCGGATGGATGATGACATCCTTTCCGATTCATTCCAGAAAATGGTGCATCTCACAACTCATGACTCATACGCACCATTCATGGCGAAGTTTTTCGACAAACCATGCAAAGCAAGTGCCATAGTCGACTTGCTCGCTCCTGGACTCCCCGATTATCTTGCCCAGTCCAGCTCGACGTCCGGCGGACTTCCTAAATTTTTCCCAAAATATAACCGTTTGTCGGTTATTAGATCATCAGACGCAACATCTTGTGCAGGTTCTGATCCTGTACAGAGACGTACTGTGGCATTGTTGCGATATTTAGCCTGCGAGCCAATGATTGTTGAAGATGAGAATAGTCGTCCCATGACAACAATCTACCTATCTAGTGAACCACAAGTCACGGATAGGACGGACTTGTATCTGGACCCCGACAGGGATGAAGAGAGGATGGCAAAATTTGGTATGACACGAATTTCCCGACCTTCTTGTCGTCTTATGCTCACTTATTACTTCGCCAGTACTCGGTCACACCACCCCATATGCTGTTGCATTTATAAAGAAATGGCAATCTTTTCTTCTCATTCACGCACTCTTTGCACTCAGCAGCCCGTTCCTCGAGACCATCAACGTGGTGTTCATCAGCAACTTTGTGGAAATGATCCACCATCTTAATGACGAGTTCGATACGGTTGTGGATTGTCTCGCGAGCGGTACTATCCCAGATCTGGATGGGATAGGTGAGGTCAGGCATCATCTCGAGGTCAGTACCTGTTAATCGAATGTCGAGTGGAGTCTGAATGTTGACTAGCTGAATATTTTGGCCGATCCCGAGCGTGCGGCGGAGCTGCGTCGGATCGGTCGTCCGTCTTCTCGGCCAGGATGGTGTGGTCATGTCTGGCCGAATTTACGTTCAGTCATTGCAATTTCCAGCGGCTCTTTCTCATCGTCCGTCCCATTGGTACGCTTATCATCTGCATTTCGTCTCTGTTTCACTCACCCCTTTCTCTGCAGGCCCGATGGTTCCTTGGTCCCAACACGGACATAAATTCTCGTGGTTATAGATCCACAGAGTGTTTCATTGGGCTGCCTTATGACCCACGCGAATTGAATCGATTCAAGCTAACGAACACGGATGTCATTGAGCTCTTAGATATCAGCAAGAGTAACTCGGTTGGCTCACTTGCTCAACTAGTGGGTACTTAATCCTCACAAGATAAAGTTTCTTTCTGACGTGTATCGAAGTGGGAGGTTGAGCTGGGCAGACGATACGAACCTGTGCTAACGACCCGAGACGGCCTGTGGCGGTATCGTATTGGGGATGTGGTCGAGGTCTGCGGGTTTGACCCAACAGATGGAGTGCCGATCGTCCAATTCATCGAGCGCCGGAAGTAAGTGTTTTTGTTCCATACATGCCTATGACCAACCCCTTGATAGTGTGGTGATCCGATTCCCGGATTTCATGGTCACCGAAAAGGAGTTGAGGGGAATTATGGCGTCTACGGCTCTCAATATGCAGATCAAATTGGTCAACTGGACTGCAACAATTGATAATCGATGCGTTCCCCATACGATAGGATTTTTTATCGAGCTCATCGGTGATGAAGGTATCTACCCTATCAGTTCTCTCGTGCAATCATCTGGCTCACATATCAATCTCTAGTCTCTGATCTCGCAGATGCACCGCAATGTTTGGTTGACGAGCTATTACGATTAAACAAAGTTATCGGATGGGCCCTTGCACGCAATCGGATTCGCAAACCCACCATCCGGCTCGTCCGATCTGGAACCTTTCTCGAGTTTCTGCAAATGAAACTCGACGAAAGGGGTAAGCACACTGGTCAAGTCAAGGTGCCTGTAGTCCTGCCTAAAGCTGTGTATGTGGCTTGGTTTGCGGATCGGGTCATGAAGGAGTTGTGAATTGCGCCATGAGTGGCCTCTGGTCTCTGCCTTTCTTCTTTTCCTTTTGGTTGTTTCACTTTAAGTGCACGTCTCTGCGAGAACGTCCAGGTAACTCCTGCTTTCTGCTGTATCTTCTTCAACCAATGGATCCCGAAGATGGAATTTAAAACAATCTCAGGTACCAGGCTTAGATTAAGGCTGAGAATGCAGTTCCCTCGTTGTGTGGCTTACTAATCAGCCTTACACCTGCATAATGACCATCACTGTGAATCTGTGAATCGTTGCATTTTGAACGGAAAGCCGCGGACAACTGGGATAAAAATTTCCGTGGCGAACTTTATCGACGCAAATTGGCCATTGTAGCATCTACTTCCAGCAACGGGATGAACCACTTTGTGTTTTCTGTGACGAACGTCATCGACCATGCAGGTTCAAAGGGATGTCTTTCAACTCACAACTAATGCTATTTTCGCCACCTCGGTACCGCGCGGCAGCGAGTGGGAAACTGTACAACGCCGAAATCCGAGGGCAACCTGAATACAGCCACCGTAAGCGACTTCTGGTTTCAGTTCACACTTCGTAGCAACTTGTTTAAAAACCATAGACATATTGGATGTGCAGAATCAAACTGAAGAAGATGGTATGTGCCACTCCTGTAACCGTCGTGCTTTAGGTTGCCAGCGGTAGCCTAGGTGGAGTTGATCGCTTTGAGCACCAAGAGAACCAAGTACCGGAAGAACGGAAACATCTGATGCGTATTTGGAATATTGACCTTCGCTCGGTTGACGGATCTGACCTGCTGGTTCACAAGGATGAGAAGATAAACCGGGAAGACTACATGTGCTCCACAAACCCCCTGCTGACTCCGATTTCTTTCTCCATACTACTCCATCCCAACCATGTCCTCGGTTGCCGCTGCGCCCAAGGATCCATCCCAACCAGGTGCGTCCTGGAAGGAGAAGGAACAACATGTAGTGCCCAAAAACCGTCTTGGACCCGTCTTCTTTGGTCTTATGTGCTCCATTTTTCTTGCTGCACTCGATCAGGTATCCGTTTGCTTATCACGCTCTTGTCTGCGTCTGATGTAGTACACAGACCATCGTGGCCACAGCTTTGCCTACTATTGTAGAAGAGCTAGGCGGAGGTAATAATTACAGTTGGGTTGGGAGGTAATTCAGAAGGCGTCGTCGATGTTGCATTGCCTAACCCTCATTTCAGTGCCTATATGCTAGCCTCCGCATCTCTGGGACCGCTTTATGGAAAACTATCCGATCTCATAGGTCCACATGTTCATCTTAGTTCATCCCATTTTATTCATTTCCATTTCTCATGTTTACAGGTCGAAAGCGGATACTATACGGATCCATCGTCATATTTTTGGTTTGTAATTCACATGACGTGGACAATCTCCAATATATTATATTTTTTCTGGCCAGAGTGGATCGACGCTATGTGGTGCCGCTCAGAACATGACATGGCTCATAGTTTGCCGTGCCGTGCAAGGAATAGGTGGTGGTGGCATTACCCAGTTGGTCCAAATTACCATATCGGACATTGTGTCGCTCAAGGAGTAAGTTCTGTTTGTTACCTCCCCTATGGTCCCTTATATCCTCAGCCGAGGGAAATATGGGGGTGCTATTGGTGCTACATGGGGCATTGCCAGGTGAGAAGCCTGTCTTATGGTCAAATCACATTCCTCATTCTGCATAGTGTCATGGGGCCACTCCTTGGTGGGGTACATCTGTTTTGGTTTGACCATCATACACAAGATAACAGCATATTCAGGTGTTGACAGACCACATTTCTTGGAGATGGTATGTTGTCTGATTTGTGGTGGCACAATCCTAACATAATTTCAAAGGTGTTTCTGGATCAACCTGTCAGTGTCTGTTCACGAGTCCATGAGCATAGGTTGACTTTTGTGGTAGACCAGCTGGTGGTGTGGCAGGGGCTATGCTCTTCTTCTTCTTAAACCTCAACCCACATCAAGGAAGACCATTCCATGACCATGTCAAAGAATTTGATTTTGTTGGCTTGGTCACTGCCATCTCTGGCGTAGTCTGCCTTTTGCTAGGGTTTAACTCGAGTGAAACCACCTGTATGTGCGATTCCTTGAAAATGAACGTGTTAATAAGACTAACACTATCTAGGGAAAAGTGCGGAAACTGTTTCTCTCCTTGTCACTGGAGGCATCTTGCTTGTGGTTTGTGCAATCAATGAGGTGTATACCAAGCGGTCTCCGATTATCCCACCGCGGCTGTTCAAGGCTCGTGTGTTGTTTTCTCATTCTGCAGGTCTCTAACCTTTCTAGTAGACACGTACAACTGCCGTTATTCTGATTTCAGTGTTTTTGCATGCCATTGTTTCCTTTGCAGGTATATCCTTCGATACTGACCAGTTGTTGGTACATTACTAATTACTTTGTAAACAGGATCATAGTATGTTTCCCAATTTTAATGCCAATCCTTATCCTAAATATCCATCAGTTATATGCCTTTGTACTACCAAGGCAGGTGTTTGACTCGCCCTCCTCTGTATTCATAGCTGATCAACTGCACAGCACTTGGTGCATCTGCTACTCTTTCTGGGGTCAAGTCAGTAAATTATTTGAAAGCATGAACTTCTCACTTCTACAATACCAGGATGCTTTCGTACTCTCTCGGTGGTGATATGACGTCGGCATTGTCAGGTCTGCTTGTGACACGCACCGGGTCATATCGTCCAGTTATTTGGGGAGGCTGGGTTGTGATGGCCATTGGATGGGGCCTCATGATCATGTTGGACAATACATCCATCATGTAAGTACGATGACGCTCAACCCGCGATACCTGTGTTTCATTTGCAGTGCCAAACAGGAAATGTACCCGTTCATTACAGCACTCGGGATTGGCTGTTTATTCCCGGTATGTCGAACATCGCTTATTTTGTTACCTAGCTAAAATTACAATTGATAGACCCCACTCGTCGCTCTCCAAGCTGCCATGCCCCTGAAGGATATGGCCACTAGCACGGGTACCTTGGTTTTCCTGCGGTACATGACTTCCAGGTTATTTCCGCTACAGATGTCCTGACCTCGGTCACACATCCTCTAGTGTGCTGGGTGGTACAATTGGTATTACAATCGGAGAAGCGATCATTTCGCATAGCCTCCAGCAAAGACTCAGAGGTATCATGGGCCTTACTTTTAACACTTCGCCTGCGTCAATCAACAATAGCATCAGGAAAATATCATCAATTACCGTACGTGCCTTTCGTTGATTTCAACGCTTTCTGATCTGGGAAACCTCTCTGTGCCATAGGATGCTACCCTGAGGACTGAAGTGATGCATGCCTGGGCTCGCTCTGTCAGTACGATCTGGCTGGTGAACGCACTGTTGTCGGCCCTTGGTCTTTTCCTCGTAATATTTATCCGTCCATATTCGCTTCACCGGATGACCATCCACGAGAGCACGGAGAAGATCAACGGTTCCGAAAAGGGCGGAGCATTTGGGCAAGCAAGTTCCACCGAGGCTAAAGAAGCACCTATCAACGATGATGCTACTGAACAGACACCGTCCTCCAGTCTTGGGGACAAAGCTGTGTAGCAGAATTTAAGAGTAAAGACTCGGACTAAATGGTACGTGTAGATTTCGCACTACCTAGAAATATGTTTGTACACTGTGTCGACTCGGAATCTCCAAGAAGTTTCTACTTTGTAGGAATACGAGATTAGAAGATGGCTTCCACGAAATCAATGTTGTCAGACTAGCGTCTTGATTCAGCGGGTTGACCCCGAAAACCCGGCTCGCCGCTCCTAGCCGCTACTTCCCGTCCCAATTTAGCTATCCGGGAAGTCCGTGGCCAGGACGTCGAGCAACTGCTGTCGATATATGTAAAAACCAACTTATAACTGGAAGAGTGGAGGGATGGGCCCGGAGTCTGCTAAAAAGAGGACGGCAAGGTTCGCGGGCTCACACCCACGTCGCCGAGAAAAACACTGCCCCAGTGAGGCTCGAACTCACGACCTTCCGATGTCGAATGCATAACAGTCGGACGCTGTAACCAACTCAGCCATGGGGCAATTGCCAATTTTTGGGATAAATCTTATCTAAACTGAATCACCGCGCAGTAAACTTGCATAGGGAACTTGAACCTCCGGTGGACGGATGGGAGAGGTGGGGCTAGTAGTCTGCGGGAACTTGGAAGCGGGAGCATTAGATTGACATGTCCAGCACTTTAAGGCAGCATTACAGATGAACTTGCCCAGAGCGAGAGCGGATTGAGGAGGCGGCAAAAATACTAAGCAAAAAAGCGTCACCTGTGCGATTCGAACACACGCGGGCAAAGCCCAACCGCTTTGCTGAAACGTAGCAGGCGATCCCGTTAACCACTCCGGCAAAGTGACCTCACGATAGTTAGTGCCAGTGGTGAAATATAAGTAAACATGTCTGTGGGACGACACTCAATCATACGTAGAGTTGAATCTATGTATGCCCTACACCAGCATCTTACACAAATTGACTCATATACTGAATTAGCTTATCCACTTGATTCTCCGTCACTGCATTATAGAGGGAAACACGAACACCTCCGACAGACCTAAGCATGGGTTGACACTCAACGGACCGTCAACTCAAAGGAGAAAATTCTTACCGATGACCTTTCAGCCCTTTCATTCCCCTTTGCTCCGCGCCAGACACAAACTCTTTCAACCTATCCTCTTCGCCGACTATGTCAAATACGACATTCATTTTGCTGCCAGAGCCCTCCAGCACTTTGGCCTTGAAAACTCCTCGAGCTTCTCCTTCCTTCAGGGCTGCGTATACTTTCGAGGCTTTTTTGACAGTGCATTGCCCAAAATACTCTAGTGCTTTCTCCTTGGGCAGACCGTTCTGGGCCCCCATTTCCAACATCCGTCGAAGCACCAGGCCTGTGATATATATCGATAGAACTGGAGGGGTGTTATACAAGCTGCGACTTTCCACCAGGACCCTGTATGATAAACAAAGGGGAATACTCTTGTCGGATATGTTTGCCCACTCGTCTCTGACGATGATGATCGTCAGCCCCGCAGGTCCCATGTTCTTTTGTGCACCAGCGTAAATGACTGCATGTTTCTCGATGCATGGAATAGGACGTGACATGAAAGAGGAGGAATAATCTGCAACCAGCGGGGACCCATCAGGGAGGCTGTCGAATGGGAATGATGTAGGGCTTTCTAGATCATCGTTGAATTCGACACCGTCAACGGTCTCGTTGGCGCAATAGTAGATAAGAGCGGGGTCCTGCGAAAATTTGTCCTTGTAGTTCTCGCGGTCGGGGATATGATTGAAGATCTTCGCATCCTCGGAAATGGTCTGCGCGTTGACGACAACGTTGACGTCTCCCATCCCAAGCCTCTTCGCCTCTTTCATCGCCTTCTCACTCCAAGAACCGGTGACAAGGTAGTCCATGGCGGGCTTCTGAGCCGTGCCCCCACGACTTCGATACCTTGCAAGCATGTTCAGCACTACCGCTGAAAACTGAGCAGTTCCGCCTCCCTGAGCGAAAAGGATCTTGTAGTCCTGCGGAAGCCGGAGAAGTATTCTGATGTTCTCCTCGGCCTCTCGAATACATCTGTCAAAATCTGCTGAACGGTGCGATATCTCTGCGATACCAATACCGGTATTTTGGAAGTTGAGTAGGCCCTTGCAAGCTTCTGTGAGGACATCCTCTGGTAGGGCCGATGGACCCGCACCGAAGTTGATCACTCGACCGGACATGATGCAGAGATGGGACAAGAGACAACAAGGACAAGTTGGGGGGTACTTATTATTGATGTTGAGCGATGAGTTACCGAATCTGTCGGACGAAACGATGGGGTAATGTTGACGCAATAATGATTTATGTGAGACCAGGTCGGCAGGGACAATCATTCATCCTAATAGTGTCGAGTATAGGAATAGATGATGTTATCACGATTCCGCGCAATGTGATGCGAGTCGCATACTACCGAGTCGTGCAGACATCCGCGCACTCACTGTATACGAAGGGTCTCAAGAAATCGCCTGTGTGTGTCTCTGGTCTCTTGCAACTTGGCGGTCGGGC